>CAIGRK010369820.1:0-10499 GCA_903798315.1 Fraxinus greggii | reverse complement strand
TTGTTGAAAATTGTACAATACTCCTATATTTATAGACAAAATTATTCCCTAATCCTATTAATAAAAGGAAACTAATATCTAAAAGGAAATAAATTAAAATCCTAATCCAAAAGAAATTAGAAATCTTATTCCAATCCATAAGGGAAAGAAATCATATTTTAAACAAAATATTAGAATAAAAGATAAAACTTATTACAACTATATATTTTATTATAAATATATAATCTTAATCCTATTTACAATAGGATTGTCCTACATCATACTCCCAATAAAGTTGGACAATTAATCTTTCTCTTTTCCCATAATTGATCAAATTTGCAACGAATTATCAGAAGCAAATTAATGTTACATACGTTTGTGGTCATTTAACATTAAGATTTGATGCAGTCATATGATGGATGTAATTATTGAAAAATAACTCTCCTTTTGCATCATTCATGATATTCTTTTTGGTCTTCATCGTATTCCACCAAAGTAAATTTCTCTCAATGCCATTCACGAGCAAGATTGACTTGGTCTTCTAGTGAAGATAACCAGCTAGAATTGAGTTTCTTGTTGCCCACAATCTTTTTGCAGACGCGATCTAGAATTAGGTTATTTGTTGCCTTAATCTTTCCATGGGCACAACAACCTAGAGTTATCTCAAATATTATTTCATCCATCTAATGTATAATTGTTAGTTGCATAATGACAATCCTCATTTTGTTTAATCATTCAACAATAATATTATAGAACTCATGCCGTCTCTCTTAAATTTTGATATAATATTCATTTTCCACATTAAATAGATTTTATGAAAGTTCAAGGGGACCTCCAAACTAACATTACATTTTCAGTTGATTAATCCTCACTGCACTATAGAAAATCAGGGCTCAACACTTGCGTTTTACGGTATTAGTTGTATAAAACATGCGGAATAGATCCTAAGCATTAACACAGAGTAGATAAGAGCTCCTCTAGCAGAGGATGCATAACACAGGTCTTCGGGAACTTAAAGAAGAATTTGTCGCAGAATATATCTACCTGAGCATTGTAGCTCTGGAGGCCCACAACCGGAGAAACTATACAAGTATCCACCGACGAATCATATATGGGATCTCTATGTACCAAATGGCCAAGTGAATGGTAAGTCAAGAAAGCCGCACGAAGAGTGCCATCAGGTATTCTATAAATGGGATACCATGCCACTGAATACCTGACAATAGACTGTCAATGCTCAACACCAATATATGTTCATATCAAACTAACTTTACAAGGTTGATTAACTTCATTATTCTGGGTTAGTCTCTATATTTACTGACCATGAACTTTGGTGAAGATCCTGTAGACCCACCAGCTCTAGAACTGTGGGATCTCCATGTGCTCTGCATTTTGAACGTCCTTCACCTCTAACAAGCTCCTTTATCCTGAAACACAGAAATCAGGATAAAAACTAATTCCATAGACAGTTTGTGAAACCAGTTTTCTGTATGTTGACCGTAGATCACTGAATTATTTAGAAGCATTGATTCGTTTAAGCCACACAGATCTCTAAAGACTTCAAAAATGCTCATGAACTGTTCATTCTGCCTCATTTTCCGAGGTACAAATGCAAACGTAACACTTATATATAAGGCGTTTAATTGAATAGCTCTGTCAAGGAAATGCAACTGTGTGCTTATGCAGTTCTCTACTGGTGAAATCAGTGAATGACAGCCATTTCAAAGTATTTACACGTGCAGATTTTGGTCATTTAGATACAAATATGTTTATGTATTTCAGTATAATATAATGTCTGCCGTAAGATTAAATGACACATATAAAGAAGAGGTAAGGTAAAAATAAATTTACATTTATTTAATGGATTGATTCCTAAATTACATTACAATCCCTAGGCTTGTGCTTGAACTCAATCCCTTTCCCACAAAGTTTTCAAACACGTGAAGGAAACTTCAACACTTCCCAACCATTATGTGCCTACCATCAAACCTATATTTGCTTATCTCAACCTTGTCTTTCTACACACTTCAATAAAAAGTATACTGACTGCAAGTCAACTAATTGCAACACTTGGATCACAAATATTCTTGCCTCTTACATCTACTTTGAGAAGTTGGGGAAGAATCACCATTTCCACTTATTGCTTTAGAAAGTACAGCTACTGATTTAAATATCAATACAGTTACTCCATAGAGAAAGGTTGACAGAGGTGGGTGAAGGAGGAGGCACATCAATCCTACTTCATTGACCACCACTGATCTTTTTCATGCCACTGGCATCAAATGCATCCAAGCCTTCAGCCACGCCAATTATCACATATTTTGTAGTTTTATACTTCTCTCCATTGTGAAAAAAGGGGATGGCACAGTGGCAGCTGGCCTACAGGAGGTGGCTGCGGTGCAGAAATGAGCTCACCACCATGGAATTTTCTAAGAAGATTGATATTATGTAAAACAAAATCTACCTTGTGGACTCTGCCCAATCCAAAAAAGCATTCGGTTGATGTGAATATCACAATGGTACGAGGGCTATGACCCATTCCAGAAGGTTCATATAATTCAGTTTTGAGCACATATAGTAGAAGCGTAAGTAAAAATAGACATATACAACAATGATGCTACACCACAGAACAGAATGATCAAAATCAAAGGAAATATGATCAGAAAAATGGGCCAGGATCTCCCATGTCAAACACAAACAAAATATGCATAGCCATATATACTAAGAATGGGATTAATACATACATTTCGAACAGTGGACGTCTTTGTTGAGGTTCTTCACATTCGAAATATTCAAAAAGAAGCTCTACATCATCAGAAAAGTTTGATCTGACTGGTCGATTAATCTCATTTTCCTTTATGCACGATGAAGGTGGCTGAGAATCAAAGACGTGATTTTGTGGTGGCAAAACAGTTTTGTTTTCAGTGTGAGGTTGATGTACAAGTCTGGGATATATTGGAATAAGTGTGGCACCAGCAGACCTTACAGTTTCATTCATCTCTTGTGGCTCGCCATTCATGGTTTCAGTCATCATGTCGCTCTTTCCTGTAGGACAAGGTGATCTTCTGAAAAGCTGTACAGCGGATAAAGATGGGACAAAATAGGCACGAAATTCAAAATTATCAATTCCTAATTTCTTTGAATTTTCACAATCCTCAGCTATTACTTCCAGACCATAGCAACCAGGTTTCTCATACCACTGCCACAAGCTCCCCAAAGAGAAATTAAGTGGCTCATCCCTACACACAGATATACCAGCAACCTGCTCGGCCTTGCAAGTCTGACCACTGAAGACATCATGAGATGGACAGAGAACAGGAGAGGCCGAATGAAGAAATCTTTCAAACTCAGCAATCGGACAACCAGCAGCCATCTCAATAGACTCAGAGGCTAGTTGTGACCAATGAGCTCCATTCACTGCCGACACAATGTCGTTTGATTGATTTTCAGAATCAAAAATACTTTGGCTTCTGATTTCAGGAATCGAGCATGTTGCACCAGCATGATTGCCATGGCGCTCCCCAGGCAAGTATGTGCTTTTATACATTGACTTCTGAACCTGATGTTCATCTCCAAAAGGTAAATCATTAATGTTGTTAGAACTCTGACCATTGTATGTTACTCCAATATTTTCTGAAAAAACCAGAGGACAAGGATTAGAGGCCGATCTCTCTTCTGCAATGACTTCTGGACTCAAGCTTTTATCAGCTAAATTACAAAGCACTCCAATAGACAAACTATTGCAACTTACTCCTTGAATGTCAGCATCTCCAACCCCAATAGATTTCCTTTCCTCTGAAACAGCTGCAGAGTTGTCGTCCTGCCTGCCACTAACTGCAAGAGGGATTTCTTTCTCTCTCTTGTCATTTTCATCATCCACGTGAATATGAAGGCTTAGTGCAGAAAGTTCCTTGTGCAACTCTGATGGGCCAAGGTGGTAACATGAATTGAATACCAAGTTCACTTGATTTTCTGCAGGTTGATCTGTCAAATCAGAAACAGCAATAGAGGCTCAGTCACCTGCCTCCAAATTAGTTGAAGACATTTCAGTATAGCGAATATGTTTAAACGTACCGATATCAGCTTTTGCGGGATGATGTCCAATCCTAGGACACCTGGTACTCAAATGTGCATTGGAAACACCACTGCCTTTCCTTTGGCTTATTTGAGCAGAATCTAAGAATTCATTCTGTCGCATATTAGTCTTTGAATAAAAATTTGAAGAAGTCTTTACAGCATGGGATGCTTTCCAACAGTGAGAGATGTACTCTTTCTTTGAACCTGGGCTCATTTTTATTTTCAGCTTTCCAGAATTCTTGAGCTGTGTCTGATTTTTATTTTCAGGTTTCAAGAGCATATAACATTCAGCAACATTACAATCCTTTTCATATACAGGACCCTCTTTTTTCTCATCAAAAAACTCTGAACACACAGAGTTTTCCTTTTCAAACTTAGGTTTGTATTCACCTTCATTTCTCTGAACCTTCTGCCATACAGAATTACTATTTTCTTTCCCAGAATGCTTTTCTAAATTTCTGAAACTGTTCCTTCTGAAGATATTAAAGTTCTTTGTCACTTTTCTTAAATGCTTCTCTCTCATTCCTAGAGTATGCAAATTTCTTTCACAATTAGAATCCTTCCTCAATATGTTTATGTTCTCTGCATCATCACAATGTTCAGTATTACCAATTAGCATATCTTCAGGTGAAATCTGTTTCCTGATAATGTAATGAGGCAATTCTGTAATATCAGCGTCATCATTCTTTTCATCGCAGAGCTTGAAATAATTTTCAGGACAACTTTCTTCACTCTTTAAACCAAGTGACAAGATATCCAAAACAAGGGAGTCATTCATCTTGGCATAAAGGGGATAATCTACGGAGCTGATTGATTTATTATGCATAAATTTTCTCTCTCCATAGAAAATTTTGAGTCCATTGCAATGGAAGGCATGAGATTCAATACTAAAATTTTGAGGTGAAGACGGGATCGAAACTTCTGATGTCTCCACCAGATTTTCATAGGATGTCAATGCCTTCGTTGTTGCTGGGCTTGTTGCTGGGCCATTTATTGTTTCAATATTTTTTGGCTGACGACTGTCACTATTACAACAAGGTTCTGGCGGAGAAACTGCCAATCCAGTTTCATATACAGGTGGACCAAAACTATACGTTTTATCACGGACAGATGTCAATTTTCCATCCCCATATCCATGCTCAGTTAAGCTTTTACTGCCCAGGAGATTTTTATTCCTCTTTCCCCTCTTTCTAGTTTTCTTCCTCGAATTTCTTTCAGCAGCTTTATCTCCCTTGCATACCTCAGCAGACCCATCTGATGCACCACCGTTTAATGGATCCTGAGATGAAGAATTAGAACGCAGTCTCCACTTGTTCGTTTTGTTTGTAAAGCCACCTTTGCAAGATTGCCGTAGAAAATGAGATCTCGGAAAGCTTCTTGTGTTAATTGATTTAAACAAACAATCGCTACCCACAACAGGCCCTCTATGTGCCTTCTGTTCATCAATCTTGAGTGGACTAACTGGGGAAATAGATGCTATATGGAGATCATCCATATTTATCTGAGCTGATCTCCAGCAGATATGGCTAGCAGGACATCACTATGGTTCTGCAACAATTTTCTGACCCCCATCGGAATCTACAGCACAGAATACTGAAACAGGACTCCTGCAAAATAATAAAAGATTCAACTTTAGTAACGCAAAAACCAGAAATCAATATCAAGAAATAATATAAATGAAAAAAAAACGCAAGCCTTCCATAATGTTTTTGGCTTAACAAAACCAAAACCACAAACACACTTAGAATTTTTGACTAAATGTAAATCACTTGACTAATTCCAGAGCAGGGGTGTATGGACTACAAATAGATATTTTTCGAGGCAACACTTCGACTAGTGTTGTATCAACACATTCTCGACTTGCACTTGCCACAGGCCAAAATTCTCTCCAATCAAAATTCTTCACTTCAAAGTTGACACTGATAATTTTGCTTCTCACTCCTTCCTTGATGAATATATATGTGAATAGTGTCCACTAGGTAAGTTCCCAGAAAAGACTAGAAGAGTCACAATGGTCTCAGTTTAAATCCGGTCCTCTTAAAACAGATTTGCATGTATCCAACAATTTAATACCAAAACCAAATTG
Source organism: Fraxinus greggii (assembly GCA_903798315.1). Classification (NCBI taxonomy): domain Eukaryota; kingdom Viridiplantae; phylum Streptophyta; class Magnoliopsida; order Lamiales; family Oleaceae; genus Fraxinus; species Fraxinus greggii. Next base: position 4,357 of record CAIGRK010369820.1, on the reverse strand, counting down.
GACTGTAATGGTAATCATATGTCTCTACTTCAACCAGGTCAAAAAGTAGTGATCTAGCATTCTACAAGTAAAGCCGGCACTGGAAGGATGTAAAGGATATAACTGTAGGAGATAACTGAACAAACATTGTCTGCTAGGAAGAAAGAAGAACGTCATAGAGTAGGAGGGACATTCTAAAATTAAGTATGCTAGGATGTTGTACCCCAAATTTGGGATCAAGCTTGATCCCCTCTGGAACCATATGTGGCACAGACGGTAAGATTATGTATATTTGTTCAAAATACTTTTAACCTTGAGTATAGAGTTGTAAAGCATTGTAGAATGGGATAAAATAAAATTGTTAGGAACCAAAAGACAGACGTATATCATGAAAGGGATCTTAATAAAATCGGCTTTGGGCTTCCTAATGTTAATTTCACAGTAAAATAAGGTTCAAGGATTCAAGATCATTGAAGCAGGAGTGAAAGAATTTGTAAGTTCTATTCATTATTCATGGTATTCTCATGTCTCTAATGCTGAAAATTGAAAGCTCATTTTTCCCATCTTTTCTTTTCCTTTACATTTTAGGCACTAAAGTTCAACAACCAAACATAAATGTAAATGCACTAGGAGCAGCTTAAACAGGTCACAATGAAGTAATATCTCTCTTCACTCTCTTATTGTTAGACATAACTAATATTCAACTGCAGTCAAACAGAAATGTGAACAACACTGCGAGCAACTTAATCCTGTCACAGAACTAATATGCAATTATAAATATGTGTTCAAGAAAGTTGACCTGGTTTAATTATGTCTAATTCAAATGCAAAATATGATAAGAGAAACTAATAGACAGCTATTCACAAGATGATTCCCCCTTATAATGAAAAAGGCAAGAAAGAAATCACTATCCCAAATTCACAAGGATTATAAATTCCACCATAAATATAACATTCGATCACGCCTGTTTTCTGCAATTCTGAAGCAATTAAATGTTCAAGTAAAACAAAAAAGTACCAGCAAAGAGGTGAAAAATGAGAGAGTGGAAAGGCGCCCAATCTTTTTCAACGTGCATATCAATTAACTTCAAGAAAATCCAAAAAGCTTATTTTTCGATAAATAGTTACTCATTTATGCGCAAATAATTGAATGAGGGAAAAAAGAAAAGAAATAAAGAAAGGAGAAGAACCCACAGAAATGAATGGATACCCAATTCAACCACCAGTCTCATAAATCCTTATGACCCATTGTTCTTGTTTAATAATATCCAAACATTCATATACCCATTAAAACCATCAGTATATACAAAAAATAAAATCAAAGAACAACAAACTCCGTAAATTTAACCATTGATCACGGGGTGTCAATCTTACCAAAAACTCAACACGAATGCCCCCAAAAAGATAGTTAAGATACAAGAGACTCACTTTTCTTATAGTAGTTTTATGAAGTTAAAGATAACCCACTAATTTCTCCACTATCAAGCCCCATATTTAGCTTTAAAAAGGAATAACTTGGAAAAAGAAAAATGGTAAAATCAACAGAACCGGTCTAAATATTAGATATTTTCTTGTTTAAAATTTTGGGTCTTTATGTAAGGAGTTTAGTAAAATTATATTCTTACTCCGACAAAGATATTATTATATTTATATTCAATCATATTGGTCAAAAATTTTATTATTGTTCGACTAAAAGTTGAATTTGTTACCGATCATCTAGAGCTTCTCGGGCTAATGGCGATTGAACATGTAGTCAAGGTATAGTCGTAATTTTCCTATTTTAGAAGTGATCTTAAAACTTGGGAGATAATATCTTAATTCTCAGTTGTTGTTTGACACAGTCTTTGGTAAAAGATTTAGCATATTTAGATAAAATTTATGAAATAAGTAAGAAAAATTAATAAAAATTGTGAATTTCATTAAATATATTATTAAAATTTAATCCTGACCAGTTGACAAGTTGATAAAAATTTAGCGAAGTCAAGAAGTACTGGTTTACTGTTAGCATTAATTTTAAATTCATATACCAAAGAGCAGTTTATTTTTAGCATTAATCTTAAATTCCTATACCAAAGCAAATTCAATTGCGGCTGGATGTTATGAATACCATGATCAAAGGGCACCTTGGCATTTAGATTGAGAGTTTACAAGATTATTCTCAGAACTCTATTAACTACCAATAATCCTTGCAAGAACAAGAACCATCTTTAAAACAATGAAACCTGTTCCTATCGCGGACAACTATATCTCGGTTAACAATCTCAGAAATTAGCTTTAAAGCAGCATGACAGTCTTCACAAACCCGTAGATTTTTTGAAATCCTAATTGTTTCTCCAGGTGGGGTATTGAGAAGCCCAAAAACCACAGCTAATTTCTCACTGTGGCGATGCAAAAACCTTTCCTTCTCACTCTCTTCCATGTCTAGGAGAACCACAGAGGTGTTTGCCACATATCCTTTCAACCTCATGCGTTCGAGTAGTTCGTACCATTTCTTAAAAATCTCCTCAGCTTGAGGATGAGTCTCATCTCCTGCTACAAATTCATGAACCACACCTTTTACGGCAATTGAACTCCACCCGGGTGTCTTCTTTACCTGTCTATCTTTCATCAGCTTCCTCACCCTTGCTGCATCTTCCCATCGCTTTGCATCAGCGTATACGTTTGATAAAAGCACATAATATCCATCATTCCGTGGATCCAATTCGTGCAAGTGTCTGATTGCTTCTTCAGCCATTTCAATGTTCTTGTGGACCTTGCACCCACCTAGAAGGGTGCCCCAGACTACTGCATTTGGTTTCATTGGCATATCTTTTATGAACTCATAGGCTTCTTGCAGGAGCCCAGCACGGCTTAATAGATCAACCATGCAACCATAGTGTTCGATACTGGGAATAAGTCGATGATCTGTAGTCATGCTAGTAAAAAATCTCCGGCCCTCATCTATAAGTCCCATATGGCTGCAAGCATGCAAGAGTCCAATAAAGGTGACACTGTTTGGCTTCGACCCTGTCTGAATCATCTTGGAGAATAGTTCCAAAGCTTCTTCAGCTTGTCCATGAATTGCCAACCCTTGAATCATGGCTGACCATGAAACAATTGTCCGCTCCTTCATATCCTCAAAAACATCATGAGCATCTTTCAAACATCCACATTTGATATACATATCGATCAGAGTATTACAAATTCGAATATTTCTCTTGAACCCGCTCTTCTCCGAGTACTCATGAATCTTTCTCCCAAGATCAAGTCTGCCTAGATCAGCACAAGCTGCTAGAACGGCCACCACGGTTGCCTCATTAAGCCTTAAGCCCATCTCTTCCATCTCTGCATAGAGATCAATAGCCTCCTTAGGCTTCCCACATTGGACAAAACCAGCAATCATAGCCGTCCACGACCTCACATTCCTCTCAGGCATTTGCGAAAACAATTCATAAGCCGATTCAACATCAACCCTCTTCACTAGTTGGGTGATCATTATATTCCAAGTCACAGCATCTCGTTGCAGCATTTTATCAAACAACTGCCTGGCGTCATTTATGTTCCCACAAGATGCATATAAATGCACAAGCATGTTTTCCAAAAATAAATTAGATTGAAGCCCAAGTTTCTCAATATAAGCGTGAATAATTCTTCCATGAAAAACATCCAAAATTTGCAGACAAGCCTTGAGAACAAAAGAACAAGTAAAGCTATCAGGAGAGACATTGTGTAGTCTCAGTTGGTGAAACAACAAAATAGCATTAAATGGAGAATCACTCTCAGCAAAATCTCTTAAGCAAGAATTCCAAAGAAAAATTTCAGGTTGATGAACATGCATAAAGATTTTCTGGGCATCCAAGAAGCTAGGAGTTAAAGCACAAAGAGAAGCTACATGGGAAAGCGGGAGGACTGAGAATGGAGTACCAGTTTTAACGACATGGGCAAGCACTTGGTTGAGCTCAAATATGGAGTTAAATTCAGGAACTCTTGGAGTATTTGAAATTGCACAAGTTTTGGTGTTGGAATTTGGGGAGAGAACCTTATGGAGTGGTGATAAAGACACAGTGGGAAGTGTCTGAACCATATTGTACATCTTTTTGCTTTAGGATGGTCCAAGTCTAATCTGTTCTGTTTATCATATTGATTGACCTGACCAGGTCTAAAAAATCACCACAGCGCTCGAGTTCACCACACTAGTCTATTTACGGACAAACACAGATATTTTTAAGTTAAGGGAGCATAATCAATTTTTTTACTGTATGAGTACTTTATTCTTGATTTTTGAATGATTCATACTTGACCCGAAAAAATACTCACATTTAAAAAACATTTCTTTGTTAATATTTTACTCATCATTTTCATCCATTTGATTTCAAAAGTCATTTTATTAATATTTTACT
>CAIGRK010369743.1:0-22536 GCA_903798315.1 Fraxinus greggii | reverse complement strand
TTTTTTGAATAGATAAAAAAAAAAAAAAAGTCAAATCATTTAACCAGCAGAGTACAACATGACATTGAGTTTAACATCGAGATGCTCAGAACCACAAAATTCTTGCATGGCATAAGTTTTCCTTGCTTATAAGAAGGCATCTGTAGAAATAATTCATTAATTTAAATAAATATGAGAAAAAGTTAACTTCTTTCTTAAACCTTCAATCTTGAGTAGTAATGTAGCCCTCCTTTCGTCCCTCAAACCCAGGCCTCATCAACTTCTTCTCGCGCTTGGCAATCTTCCTAGCCTTCTTCTCCTTAATTCTCCCCATGATATTATCTTTCCTCTTTTGTTGTCTCTCCTTCTTCATCTTCTCTTGTGACTCCACCCTCTCCTTCCACTTCTCTGCATTCTTCTCCTTCTTCCTCTTCTCCTTCTTTATGCTCCCCTTGATAATTCGCGCATCATCATGCACCTTCACCCCCATTGCTCGGCTGGTTGCCGCCCTCCATGACTCCCTCTCAGCCACACCCATGTTCTCCCTCTTCACCTCCTGCAACCTCTTCGCTCTTTCCAACTCCTTCACCTTCGACATTTTCTTCTTCTTCTTTTTATTCTTCCCCTCCTCTTCACCCCCTAATTTCACTTTCCCATATTCAATAATCTCCTCTTCATCTTCCCCCTCATTCACATTCACATTCCCGGACTTGCCGCTCTCTTCCCCATCGTTCTCAGCCCTCTTCCTCTTCTTTCCATCATTTTTCACCTTCTTATCATCAAACTTTTTTCCTCCACCTTCTCCTCGATTGCCACGCAACAACTCAATTTTTCTCCGCAATTTCTGCCGCAACTCTTCATAGGTAACAGACTCATCCCTATTAACATCCTCCATTCCTTCCTCCAAATCAACAGACTTACCCCGACTCTCCCCTGCATCACCATCCTCTTCCAAATCACCAAAACTACCCTTCCGATTCAGTTCATCTGGGTCAGATCTAATCTTTTGTTGCAGTAGGTGGAGAGTGGAGGACGATGACTTGCTCTCCGGGTCAAGGCGGTTACGGCGGGCGATTTTAAGGTTTATCCTGGACTGTTGTTTCAGAGAGGCTTTGGCCGCTTTTGAGAGGCCCTGGTACCAGGGCTTGGAATCTGCATCATCGTTTGAGAGGTAAAATTTTGCTGGAATCAATTCAACTAAGTGGTCGAAGAATTGGCTGTGGGATCGGATTACAGATTTCAGGTCAATAGTTGGCGTAAGCGTGGAGGAAGAGGCTGTAATCTTCTGCTTCTTCATTGTTGGTTCCAATCGAGCGGGAGAATTAGGATTAGGGTTTTAAGCTTGTAGGCAGGGGCGGAGGCAAGTACAAATATTTTTATTTATTTATTTATTTATTTTTCTACTCGTACATATAATTAAAAAAAAAATTGAGTTAAATGTTTCAATAATCACCAAATTTATATTATAATCATTTATACTATAATCATGATTTACTCACTAAATTTTAAAATGCTTCACAATACTAATTAAACTTTATCCATTTGCAGTTTATCCATCATCTGTCAAATTTCATTTGCCTCATTGCTGACGTGGCAAACAAAAATCCCACGTGACAAGTTAAGATAGTTAAAAAGAATTACAACTTAATCAAATCATTCAAATAAAATATTTTATTACTCGCCCAAGATCATGATTTACTCATCAAACACAAAATGCTCCACAATAGTTACTCATTTTTTAGAGTTGCACTACATTCATCACTTGTCAGGTTCTGTTCCCTTCGTTGCTCACGTGTCACACAAAAATTCCACATGACAAGGTAAGATCGTTAAAAAATTTACAACTCAGTTGAACTATTCAAATCATCAAAATTGCCATATGTGAAACCTCACCCCCATAAACTTCGTTAAACCCCAATAGTTCATCCCTAATTTCAGTTCCCAAAAAAACCATTGCCCCAAATTTACTTGTCTCACATACATAAAGTTATATTGTATACTGAGACATGATTGAATGTTGAGAAAAATGAAAGAAGCTACCACTTATAAAGACATATCTCCAATTGTACCTTTTGTCCCGCATCTCCCTAATCTCAATATTTTATTTTTGCAGACGTGTGTTCGACGATTTTAGGAAAGAAATGTTATCGAACTCCAATTAGATTGAGGAACAAAGAACAACAAGCATGAACATGGCCTAAAATGTATTTCAAATGTACACCAGTTGTCGGAGTTTGATAACATTTCATTTCTCAAATGGTTAGACACACGCTTGAAAAAATGGAAGATAAAAATTAGAGAGCTGCCAAACAGGGATTAAGTTTTATAAGTAATAGTTTCTCAGGTTCTTCTCAATAATCGTCTCAATGCACAATTTAGCGCCAATTTGACCTTCATTATTCCACATTATAATGAGACGAATAGTAATTTTTTTAGAGAATGTGTGGTTAAAAAAAAGTAAATATTTTGGATTTACGTTTAATATTATTTTATTGGAGAATGTGTAGTTTATAAGAATAGAGAGGAAAATGAATTATAATTTAATGAGAAATAATGAGGCCAAATGGGGACTTAGTTTTACGCGGGTAAGATGAGTGAATTAGGGGCTAAGATGGGGATGAACAAATGGGCTTAAAGAAGGTTATGGGGCTATGAAAGTCGAGTTTTACATATGGTGATTTTGGAAAGTTGGATGGTTTGGCTAAGTTGTATATATATTTTTTCAACGGTATGTTCATGGAATTTTCGTGCAACACATTAGCAAAAAAGGGAACTGAATTGGCGGAAGATGAATGAAGTGACACTCTCAAATATGAGCGACCATTAAAAATTATTTTGAAGTTGACGAGTAAATTGTGACCATAGTATAAATTGGATGAGTAATGAAATATTATATTTGGATGGTTTGTAGTTGGAATTTTTTTAACGATCGTAACTTATCAAGTGGTGTTTTCGTTTGACATGTCTGCAAATGAGGGGAAGGGAATCTAACGGATAATTGATGGAATAGAAACGGACAAAGTTCAACAAGCATTGTGAAATATTTTGAAGTTTAGTTAGTACTCCGTTACCATGGTATAAATTGGTTGATTATTGAAACATTTTACTCGAAATTTTCATATATAGCCTAATAATAGAAACTAATTTTAGAAATAATGTATCACTTTTATTATTCTAGAAATACTTGATATGTACTAGAAATAATCAAAATTATCGTCATCTGATGAATAGGCTATTTTGAGTAATCGAAAAGGAATAATAGGAAAATATTCATGTCTAATTGATTTGAATTCCAAATTAAAAAGGCTAAATTAGAGAACACAAAATTTTCACGCATTGTAATCTAAAAATTCTCGGTCAACATCATTATTTTTTATTTCTTATGTTTTGCCAAATCAATTTATTATTTATTTTTATTTTACTTTTGTTGCAAAAAAAAAATGTAAAATTCACAATATAATACTTGATAATATATTAATATAAAATTATTCTATGTTATCGAATAATCAAATTTCATGGAATAAAGAGTCATAAAATCATTTTTCAAAAATCCAAACCAAAATGTGTAATTTTCTATTTTGAAAAACAGTTTTCCAGAGTGAAAAACCAAAAACATTTTTAGCAATCTTGAAACAAACCTTGAAAACAGAAAATCGAAAATGAACTCTAGAAAAATATCAAGCAGAATTTAGGGGTCGTCACATGTTGGATCTTCAAAAAGGTTTATGGAAACTCTAGAACCTTGTAAACGTCGTAGACTAGCACAAGTTCATAGCATTCCATTCAAGATTCTTGAAGGAGTTTTTAGAATATTGGAGAAAGATATTTTTATTATGACCTTTTTATTTTCATTATTTTTTATTTTTGATATAATTATATTTTGTGTTTGAAAGAAATTCATAGTTAAATTAGGCCTCACTAATTTGGAGTCTCGACTCTGCCACTGTTTGGGAGGATCTTGAACTCTAGAATGTTCTATGGAGAAAAGTGTAGGAAACTTGAGGAAGCTGTGCAAAGACAACCTTGATTAATCTTCATTCTCCATTCATAGAAAGTGGAGTTATATAATGTGATGAAGGCCTCATTTGTAAAATATGTTGGCAATAATAGACTTGAGAATAAACTAGTTTAGAAATGAAGAGAGATCGAAAAGCTACCTTAAAAGTAATTTTACTTACTTATTTCCTGTGGTAAAATACTTTTTAAAAGAAGATTTCAGAGATAAATGCAGGAAAGCAGGAGTCATTGCAAAATCTTGACAGATTAGGATATAAGTACAAAGCAAGAGATTTCCTAGGGACTATATTTTGACATTTCTTCTGTTTTAATTTGACACGTTAAGCATAAAATGAGTGTCATTTGCGATTTTTCAAACTCACTTCTCATAGAGAAGACAACTATACTTCTATATAGGACAATGATCCAAAATTTAAGACATCTCTGCGCAAATTCTTTCCTCAATGCAATAAGATGAACTCTAGGGTAAGTTCAAACTTCTAGTTCTATAATTAGGTCATTTATTTTGGTTTGAGAAACTCATTCCTCATCGAGAAGAGTATAAACTCGGAGAAGAACATTGTGAAATTAAAAAAACCTAAATAATCGAAGTTGATGAGAAAAGTTATTATTATATCATTTTGTATTTAATCACGAAGTATGTAAGTCTAGAAATAGTATTTCTATAATTTTAGTCTAAAAAATAATATATTTTATTATTACAAATTGAATCTGTCAGATTCTATTGATCTCAATCTCCTCACCTTGAGACATGGATGTATAGGAATACAATATAAATTGATGTCAAGATAGACTAGAAGCAGCATAGACATGAAAGTTCGGAATAGTAATTATGAGAGTCCACAAAATAATAAATTCTCATTGTTACAAGTTCAAGCCCATCAAGAATCACACTGTTAGATTCTATTGATGCCTACCTCCTCACCTAAAACATGGATGTATTGTTACTTGTATGAGAATGTATTTTACACAGTTTTTTCCCAAGACAATCCAGTTCCTACATGTTGAAACATGTCATTCCTCAATCTTCTCTACCTACGATGTACATTTTATGTGGATGACTTGTAAAGAAAAAATTTATCTATTCTATTTGTTGGAATGCTTTTGGGATTTTATTTGAAATCTATTTGACAAATTTTAGTTGAAGTTCTATTTGGAAACCTTATTGAAAGTTGGAATTCGTATTGGATTTGAAGAGATCAAGATATAGATCAGGGACAACTTTTTAGCGCGATTATGCTTCCCTGGCGCTCAACTAGATCTCGAACGCTCAAAAAGTGAACCTGGCGCCACCTATCACCTACCGAATGCTCGAGCGTCAGGCAATGCACGTCGGCGCTTGAGTGTCATATTCATCCGACCCCGACACGCTTTCATGTTTTACACGTTTTGAGCATTTATTTCTATCTATAACTCTATTTTTAGGGTTTGAAACATGCCCTATATATATTTAGCTCTTCATTGTAATCTAGATTAAATAAATCATATACAAAAAAATCATTGTATTCTTTCTTCATATTTTAGTGACATCTCCATTCATCAGCCAATTATTTTATTCTTGACTTTGTGATATATATTATTTTCTTGCCTATTTTCACAAAAAATTGGTATTGAAATTATCTGGTACTTTTGATTTTAGGATGGCAACCATGGAGTATAATATTCAGCTTTTGAATCGCGTCACAAGATTTCATTGTGACAAGTAAAGATGCGAGCAATACTCACTCAGGTGGATTTGGAGGATGCGTTATTTAGATTTGACAACATGTCCACAACTGAAATTAGGAGGAGAAACAACGTAGGGATCAGAATGCCCAATCACAAATTCATCTTCGTCTTTCGAATAATATTCTTCAGAACATTTTGAAGGAGAAGTCCTCTGCTGCATTATGATTAAAATTGAAGCAATTGTACATACTAAGAGTCTTACTAGCAAATTGCACTTGAAGTATTTCATTTATTCTCATCATATAATAGAAAGTATATATCTTGAAGATAACATAACTGTGTTTAAGGAAATTGTCGCTAATCTTGAAACTTTGGAAGTTAAATATGATGAAGATTTCGATTTGATTTTGTTGTATTCATTGCCCACTTCATATATGTCATTTAGATACACGATCTTATATAGTCGTGATACTCTCGCCATTGAAGATATTTATGATAATCTTTATTCAAAGGAGAAGTTGAAGCATCTAGTTCGAACGGAGGCTCATGGATGTGGCCTTATTGTTGATGGTGGTTTTGGACGCAGCAAATTAATGTCTAACTTCACAAATAAAATTTGTAATTATTGCAAGAAGAAGTTGCATTTGATTAAGGATTGTTATAAGTTGTAGAATAAAGAAAAATTAGCTGCAGCTAATCAGAAGAGAAAATGATTAGATTCTTCGAGTGAACTAGTGTTGGAGAAACATTTCACAACTGTGGAGATCTTTTGGTGATTTTTGACGGCGATTCCAAACGTGAAGAGTGATGTATTCTTGATACGGCTTGCATTTTTCATGTGTCTCAATTGGGATTCATTTACAACATATGCAAAAGTTTCCCCAAGGTGTTGTAACCGATAATAATACACCTTATCGGATAGCTTCTATGGGAAGGGCTTAATTAAGTTGATCGATGAAAGTTGCAGTGCGGCATGTTCTCAATTTGAAGAAAAAATTATCACTTTGAGTACTCTTGACTTAGAAGGGTACAAATTTATTGGTAGTGGAGTCCTAAAGGTTTCTAAAGGTGCTCATATTGTGTTGCTTGGAAAGAAAAATTCCAATTATATGTCTTGCAAGGTACTATAGAATCTTTGAAGGTCAATAAGCATAAATTTGGAGCTCAGGTATATTGTGAGTTTGGTTCAGTACCGTCGGAGTTTTATTAGGGGTCTACTTTGATGAATACATTTAAGTTAAGTTCGAAAGTTATGGATAATTCCAATTTGTCACCACTACTAGCAGTTCCATTGTATTCAAATTCTAGAAATAGACCCATTTTTTAGAATATGCCACCGCATAGGTACAAAGACGTCGATTTAGTTAATTTTGCTTCGTTCGTGTTTGAAGGCGATGATTCTAGCAAAGATCTTCAATTGAATCATTTCGTGGTGATTCTATAGGACTTGTTTCAGCCTTGTTTGGTAATTGTTAATCACGTTTGATTTTATTGCTAGTGATTCAAGTAACTTTAGTGTCCAAGGGTCTTCTTGAATTTTTGATTACGTAGATTTTTTTAGTTTGAACCCATTTGAGTTTTGCGGTAGAGGTGGAAAATATTTTCAAGTTGGAAATTTTGATGGAAAAGTCGTTTGTGGTTTTTTGTTGAAGAGTTGAAGTTCATTCCTTATAGTGGAATTGTCTCTAGATGGAGAATCTTTGAAATTTACTTATTGCAGTGGAATTCGTGTCAAGGTGAACTTTGTTAGAATTAGGGTGTCGCCAGAAATCTGTTTTGAAGATGAGAATTCTAGTTAAGGTCGATATTAATTTTGACATATGGTTGATTATAAACTTAAAGTTTTGATTGTAACAACTAAGTTAATTTTGTTTACGAAAAATTGAATTTAAAGTGATTATGGTCTTTAAAGTATCAAATGATAAATTGATCGATCGTCTCAAAAGATCTTAAAAGACAAACGTCAAGAAAGATCAAGATCAAGAGTTTAAGAGCTAAACGTTAATGAAAGATCAAGACGAGAGCCTAAGAGTCAAATTTTGAAACAATATCAAAGACTAGGTTTCTTAATTCAAATATAAAGGTACTAACTCTTTAATCTTTAGCAATTGAATGATAAAAACTCAAAAATCACTTTGTGCACTAAAAGTTATTTTGATTATCATTTGTATCAAATGTTTTGATCTAAATGTTTTGATCAAAAGTAAAATTGATTTTCAAAATGATGTTTGAACTTAGATCATATTTTTAAAACATCATTTACCTTGAAAACTAGTTAAACACTTCTTTCAAAAGTCTATATTTGTCAAAATATTCAAATCGGATCAAATAGGGTAAAAATGGAAAAATCGACCAAAATGGTCGGACGTCCTGTTGATCGTCCAAATACCTATAAAATTTTGCTCTATAAATTTGTGAAAGAAGGACATCCGATGATGCAACGGTCAGATTTTTGACCGTTAGATTTCATATGCATAACAACTATTTTGGTCATCTGGATCCAAAGGTGGATGTTCGGTTAGTTGTCTGGCTCGATAGAGTATTTTTCTTTTTAAACTCTATAAGTACCCTCACTCTTTTCATTCTTTAATGAGAGTTTCAAGAGCATCGAAGTAAGATATATTTTGAGAGAATTATTTGAGCTTGCCTTTGCATTCAATTAATTTATTTTTAATATCAAAAATTTTGATTGGTTCAAACTCTTTAATCATCATTCTCATCAAAGTTTTTTATCTTTCTTTTTTGTACTTAACTTATTTTTATTATTCATATAAAAAAATATATTTCAAAAAAGATGTTTGAACTTACATTGCATATAGTTTTTCTACTTTTTCATATTGAAAACTTTGATTGATTGAATCAAACCTGTAAAATCATTATATTTATCAAAGTTTCTTATTTTTCTCTTAGTAATTAATTTATTACAATCATTCGTTAAAAGAGACATATATCTGGATAACATTTTTAAACTTATTTTGCATTTATTTCTCTTTCATCTTCTCATTGAAAAACTTTAATTTATTAAATCTAATTTTTAAATATCATATTCATCAAAGTTTTCATCTAACGAGCTTCATTTGTTATTATTCATTGAAGTGATAGTCTCTCTTCGTACTTAATTCATTTGTATTATTTATCAAGAGAGGAGTTCATTGCAAACTTATTTTGTTATATTTATTGGTCATACTGAGGTCCTATAAAGTTCAACATTGTGTAAGGATCGATGTTTGTTGTTTGTAAGTTATTGGGATCATTGTAAAGGTTTGGATTGCACCATAAGTCAATCAATATAGTGAAAAATACATTGCTCGTGTCGGAGAGCTTGTTAACGGAGGACGTAGATCATTGATTTGGATCGAACCTCCATAATTATATCGTTTGCATCATCATTTCCCTTTTACTTATCGCTTTCATATTTGCGTTTATTATTTTAATTAATCTATTTAGTCTTTACTTACTTGAATTTAGATTATTTCTTTGAAATTTTTTTAAAAATTAATTAATCCCCTCTTAGTTAGTTATTCTTGCACTTTCAATTAAGATGAATTCTATTTGTCGGAATGCTTTTATAATCCTATTCGAAGTTTATTTGACGAATTGTAGTTGAACTTCTATTTAGAAGTCCTACTGGGAGTTGGAATTGGTGTTGGATTTGAAGAGATCAAGATATGTACCAGGAGTTCGACCACCAAAAACAATGAAGATGACGCTAGCCGGACGATCGAGCAATGTATTCATCTGGCCGGAGCCCGTTTTCATATATTACACATTTTGATAACTTCTTTCCATTTATAACTCTACTTTTACGATTTGAAACATCTCCTATATTAATTAGCACTTTATTGTATTATAGATTAAGTTAAACAAATCATAAATTCAAAATCATTGAATTATTTCTCTATATTTTAGTGAAATCTCAATTCCCCTGTCAATAATTTTATTTTTGAGTTTGTCATCAATTACTTTATATTGTGTCATATTATATTCTCACTTATTTTCACAATATATAGATTGGTACGAAATTAACCGTTATTTTCGTCGTTGTTTATAACAGTATGTCTCCATGGAATTGGCATGCGAATAAAATACAGCCCAATTGGTGGCAAATTACAAAGTTGTGAGGACTGGCATGCCTATTATACAATTTGACACAAAATAGTACTGCCACAGCCACTGATAGGTTTTGTGTGTGTCCATGGCCATTTATTACTCCATTTGTGCTTAATGGTGATTTTCATTGGGTAGCTTCCCCATCATTTGTTGTAGTATATGACCCAAATGACATTGGATGGGAGAAGTATCCACAGCTGATTGAAAAGCCAATTACTACAATAATAGCACAATCCCTGCATATTCAAGGTCGAGTGATGGCTTATTATGGAGTGGAATTGTAGCTGGACTCAGTTTGAAATTTTGGATGCTCTCCAAGTCTGATTAAGACTACAAACGCTCTTGCACTATACCTAAGGAAGAGTGGGTCCTAGTGCATAGGGTGTTTTTAGATTCTTTTTGCAATAACTATCCAATGATCAGATATGCACAATCAAGACCTGAGACACACAGCTAAAAATTGTACTCATTAGTCTTTAGCCCATGGAATCCATGGTGAGATTTTCTTTCTCTGTAGTATACAGAGTAAGTCGATGGGATCAGTATCATATCGTAGCTAACCGCCTATCGATTATGGTGGCGATTATATTTGACACCCTCACTTTGAGTCGCCATTTCTGTCTTCATATTTCCTTTAATAGAGTGCAGTGCATTGGCGAACCCAGCATTGAAGTTCAGTCCGGACGGACGTTGACCATTGACAATCAGCGATGGTAAGAGCGAAGTTGTTTATTAATATTAAAAATTATTCGATATACATGTAAATGTTAATTTTCTTAATTCTTGTTGTTTTCTTCAAATTCATGAACGTATTCAAAAAAACAAAACAAAACAAAACAAAAGAACTGAAACGGAAAGCGGAGCCCGAGACAGATACTAGAAAAGAGTTAAACAAGAAAAAACACTTATCGATCAAGAAGTTGGCCAATCTTGAACTTGGATTTCCCTAAAAAGCAGTAATTAAACGAAAAAAAGCACGCCAAAAATTGGTTCTTTTCTCAGAACTAGAAATGAGAAAAGCATAAAAATTATTACCCACCAACACTTTCCTAATTTCAAAATTAAGATCAAGATCCATCATCCATGACTTCCCTTTATTTTCAGCATCCAAAAACACTCTCCATCTCTAATTAAGAAAATGCATACAAATAGATAATACCCAGTTACACCATAATCATCAAAATCCAAAAATAAAAAATATCAAGTCGACCAGTCCAGATCAGATTAAGAATGACAAAAAAACATAATTGCCCGAGTGCCGAGAAGAAGCCGCTTACCGGTAGACGACGGTAGCAAACAGCAACCGCATCAACCGACTCCGACAGGCAGTTGCAGAGTAGGGAGAAAGAGAAGTGAAGATCGCCGCCCGATGGACGTAGGTTTGAACTTAATGGAGCCTCACTGCCTTAGCCGGTTAATGTTATGATATATTAAAATTATTTCATTTAATTGGGCCCAACTCTCTGAGCCCAAAAATGGGCCAAAACTAAAAAAATAAAAGAAAAAAGAAAAAAAGGCCCTTCTAATTCATCCAGTCTTCTTCCCGTTTTCCCTGTAACTGCAACAGGCAACGAGGGCAACGCTTGGCGGAAGTGAATGCTTCGGCGGATCCAACATGGGCGGCTGCCCCCCTCGTCGGGTGCTGGGTCCGCCCCTGGTGCAGTGTAAAATTTTTAACGAACTATTAGTTGTAATATAGGAGTCAATGTAATTTTTTTTTTTGTTCATTAGACAAAGCCATATGCTGGGTTACTTTTCAATGATACAACTGTACTCAACATCTATTGGTGATTCGTACAATATTATAATTTAGCCAAACATTCTCTCACAGTTATCACTTTTCCACTTGCTTCATTATGATTATAAAATTTATTTTTTTTGCGTACTAATATTTTGAAGCTGTAATACAGAGGCTTACAGATTTTTACATAACAAGTTATAACTATATTTTCTATTAAGAGGAAAGATGTTAGGTTCCCGAGAGAGAGAACATGAAGCATATTGCCATATTGGCATAAATTCCTTCTGAAAAACAGAAGACATTGCATTTATGTTCCAATGTGTTCGTATAGAACCCGTAAACGTACGGAATCATTGATAAGTAATAGAATTGATGACTTGAAAGTATCGTCCCACAGAGATTAAATTCAATTCAAGATTACTAGTTTCGTATAGAATTCAAATTATGTAAACAAAAGAGATTTTGATTTTGTAATTATTCTAAATTAATCTAAGAAAGTGATAAAATTAGGATTTTATCAAATTATGGATGATTGTATTGAATTTCGAATCCTGCTATTACATATCTATTTTAATTTTTTGATTTGTAATCTAGTTTCGTTTTTGCGTTCTTGACAATCGATAAAGTTATGATATATAATTTTCTTTTTCAAGACAAATTAAATATATCCTAACCACGATCCGAATCTATCCCTAGCCTGAATTTGAATGATTAGAACACATTAAAATTTAGATTATATATATGATTGCACACATGATAAATGTGATTCCTAACATCTATTGCACATATGTTAATTTTCCCACATTCTAATATCATTGTGAGTCTTCTACACTACAACAAGCAACTAATAATCTAATTGGTGGCGATCAATTAATTAATACAATGGGCATGCAAAATTAATCAGAAAACCCAAAAATACTAAACTACCAGTCTTGAATTAGAAATAAATAACAAATATGGTTTATCTTCATTCAACACAAAAAGGAATTTAGCCTAACATATTAATATATAAATTACAAGAAAAATAATAGAAAAATATCATTTGGATTATGAAATAATTCCATAGATGTTGATCTTCAAGTCCAAGGTTGAATTATTCAAAATCTTGATGTAATTTACCTTCAATTCATTATTAGGGATTCATCTCCTACCTCAAAATATAGCAGTTGACCCTTGTTCTTGATGAATTTGATGATATTATTGTGTATGAAAAGGAAAGATATCTTTTTTCCCTTTTTCTAATGTGTAGCCCTTGTTTTGTATTTATAAGAGTAAGAAAATATGTCAAAATCGCGCTCAACTTGGGTTCCAAAGGAGTTTGAATCGCGAGAGAAAACTGATGATTCATCTGCGAACATGGCCCATGCTCGCAAAGCATAACCACCATGCGCGCCATTGATCCAAATGGCTCTCAGGTCAAAATTTTGATGTCTTGCACGCACGCCGGAATTGGCATGCACGTGCCATTTGCTCGTTATCGTCTCTGAGCAGTATTTGATATTTTGGTCATAACTTTCTCTCCTGATATCCAAATAAAGTAATTCAAAATGAGTTAGATAGCTAACTCAAAGAGATACAAATCTTCTAGAATCATAGTATTTCCAATTTGAATGTTTGATATCCAAAAAATGAGTCTCAAATTGAAGTTAAAAATCTGGAGCATAACTTATTCGGTCGAAAATTGATTTGTGAAAATATTTCAATTATATTTTTCTTCGTTGACGTCCAATTGCATTCAATTGATCCTATATGATATTCAATCATCATTTTGTGGTCCGATCAACTATTGAATGTTTACATATTGGTCCCCAAATTTTGGATTTATTTCATTTTTGCCAATTTTTCATTCATTTTTTCCAATTCCACCAATTTGCATTGAGTTTAACCTAACAAATATAATCAATACTTAGTTAAGATATAACTCATCCAAACCACTAACAAATATTCCAATTTAATGATCTAAATAAGATTACAAAATACGCTTATCACAATGTCACAAGACTGCTCAATTTGGAAAAATATTTTCTCTTTCCCCTATAGATATGTGCTTTCTTCATATTAAATTTATTCATATACTTTTATGACTCCGCGCATCTCTTCTTTATTCTTTGGCCTCTGAATTCTTTAACGAACTGATTTGACTACATTAACAAGAAATACTACTAACCATCAAGGCCGACATTGTGCAAAGCTAATGAAATAAGACTAAGGCTATCATAAACTTTCCTATGGGGACCTAATCTCTATTAAGTTAGCAATAATAAACCAAGTGGTCAATTCAAAACAAGCAAAGTAAATGCATAAATTTATAATTGCCATTTGTCAGTGGCAGATCCACGAATCCAGGTGAGCACGACGATCGAAGGGCTCATCGGGTGCTGACTCCACCCTTGCCACTTGTCCTTGCATAGTTTCAATATAATAGAGTCAAGACGACAAAGTTTCCATTACGTCTTTTCCAAGTCCCAAGAAAACTTGTTGAAGTCCTTGTATATCACCAATATAAAGGCAACCTTATATCAAGGGGATACAATTCAAAAATCATGGATTTGAAAATTGGGTTGTTTACTTTTTATTTTTTCTATAATCAATGGCACAGTTAAAAATGTTGGTCATTAGGCATAAGAGCCCAACCATTTCAGAACTTAACTACCTATAAAACCCAAATAAGACTTGCATATCATGTGATTACACACTACATATTCATGAACATAACTACATTTTCAAACACAAAGTAATATTGATGAAATATTTCAAACACAGCAATATAGTTCTATGAATTCAGTAAGAACTGTCTAGTTATGCATTGTTTACCTTTCCTCCCAAAAATTAAATAACCAAAACCACTTTCTATTTTATTCATTATTTAAATTTCTATACTCCATAAAACTTTTGTGTTACATTACAATTATTTCTTTTCTATGTATTTTGTTCTTTTCTATACAGTAGTAAACGATTCTCTTCCCGATTCAACGTCGGTGTTCAAACATACAGTTTCCTTCCATATAGCATTCCTCTATAGCAGCAAAAAGGGATAGAATCAGCATACCTGGTCGCTATGTCTATACTAGAAAGTTGTATAATATAAAAATATACAATTTTAAGCAATTTAAGAAAATTATAATTAAATTTCTTTTTAAAACACTTACCTAATACCTTGCACAATACTTGCAACTGTCCTCCTCATAAATTTGCATTTCTGTTTTTACAACAATGTAAAAAAATTAGAATTCAATAGTTACATATAATAAAGTAAGTTTCAAAATATAAAAATTAATAAATAACCTCTTGTTGGTAGATGTCCTTTTTTATGGGACCTTCGTCCCTTTTGAGATCGTGGTCACAACGAGCAAATTATTACGTATATATAAAAAAGAAGTCAAGGGTGTGACAAGTCAACATTATAAACAAACGTAATTTCAAACTGTAAAAAAGTAAACAAATAACGAGGGAAAGGGTGAAACAAACAATACAAAATGGATTGAGCTAATTTTCTGTGATTAACAAAGAGAAATAATTCTCAATAAATAACAAACTTGCAAAATGAAGTGCAGAGATAGTTTTGGAAAATTCAAAATCCCTTTTCATTGAGATTTTGGGACTTAATAACGAAATACTATGATCACAGAATTTTAAGTTTTTATAAAGAGCAGGAAATATAACATGAAATAAACGAAACAACAAAAAGCAGAATCACAGCAAAATGCAGTGAACAGATAATTTTGGCAAATTCATAATCCCTTTTCATTGAGATTTTGGACTTAATAACTAAATAGTAAAACCACACAATTTTAAGTTTTTACAAAAAAACATAAAATAAACAAAACAACAAAATTCTTGAAGGAATTTAACTTTAATAATAGAATTTATTAATTTTATATTGTAATCACTGTTTTCACACTTTAATACTTGGCTACCATTCTAGTCGACATCAATTCAAAATGCAATTTGATAAAAAAATAATTTCATAATTTCTTTTCTAATCGACTTCGATTATCTGGGGTTTTTAAATTAGTTTTGCTCCACAAATGTTCTTCTTCGAGTTTATATTCTCATTAATGGGGAGCGGGCTTCTTGAACATATTTAAAAAACCTAATTATAGAGCTACAAGTTTGAAGTTACCTTGTACTTCACACTGTTGCAATCAGGAAACAGTTTGCACTAAATTGCATTGAATTTTGGATTAGAAGCCATAGTCACATTGCTTGTGAGAAGTGAACTTGAAAATCAAAATGAAAATCAATTTTATGCTTAATGGCACTAAACTAAACTAGAAGAAATGTTAAATTTGCTATATAGTCCCCAAGACATTCTAGGATTTGTACTTATACCCTAGTTTATCAATAAATTACAGTATGACTCCTGTTGTCCTACATCTAAATTGAAATTTAAGATTAAAAAGTCAATCAAAATATATTTAGACCTTAAACCTTCTTAAAATAAGTATTTTATATGTTTATGCGAAACCCGCAAGCGTACGAAATCGTTGACAAGTAATATAATTGATGAATTAAGAGCATCATCCAACAGAAAATGAATCCAATTCAAGTTTGCTAATTTTGTATGGAATTTGAACTATGTAACACAAAAAAAGATTTTGATTTTATGATTATTCTAAATTAATCTAAGAAAGCTGTAAAAGTTTGATTTTTATCAAATTATGGATGATTGTATTGGATTCGAAAATCTCCTATTGCTATCTATTTCAATTCTTGATTTGTAATCTAGTTTCATTCACATGTTCTTGACAATCAATAAAACTATGATATATAATTTTTTTGCCAAAACAAATTAAATATATACTGATTACGACTCGAATATATTTTTAGTTCGAATTCAAATGATTAGAATGTACTAAAGTTTAGATAATTTCTATGATTACACTTGTGATAAATGTTATTCCTAACATCTATTGCCCATATATTAATTTTGCCGCGTTCTAAACTTATTGTGAGTCTCTCAACTATATAACAAACAACTGATCATTTAATTGATAGTCAATCAATTAAATAATGCAAGGATATGCAAAATTAATCAAGAAACCCCAAGGGTATACAAAATTAGTTTTAAATTAGAAATAAATAACAAATAGAGTTCATCTTCATCAAACACAAATACTACTTTAGCCTAGCATATTAATTTATAAATTACAAGAAAAATAATAGAAAATATCACCCGAATCATGAAATAATTCAATAGATGTTGATCTTCAAGTCCAATGTTAAATTTTCAAAATGTTGATATAATTGACTTTCAATTCCATACTAGGGCTTGATGTCCTCTCCTAAAATATAGCAACTCGCCCTTTGTTCTCGATGAATTTGATGATATTATTGTGTTTGAAGAGGCAACTGAGGGTTTTCTCAATATGTAGCCCTTGTTTTTTTATTTATAAGAGTTAGAAAACAGGTTAAAATCGCGTCCAATTTGGTTTCGAGTTTGAATTACGAAAGAAAACTGTTGATTCATCTGTGAAAATAGGCCGCTCACGTGCCATTGATCCTAATAGCTCTCGGGTCAGAATTTTGGTGTCTTGTTCCCACGCCAAAATCCAGTTTTAAATTAGAAATAAATAACAAATAATGTTCATCTTCATCCAACACAAACACTTATTTAGCCTAGCATATTAATTTATAAATTACAAGAAAATAATTAAAAAATATCACCTGAATCATGAAATAATTCAATAGATGTTGATCTTCAAGTCCAATGTTAAATTTTTCAAAAGGTTGATATAATTGACTTTCAATTCCTTACTAGGGCTTGATGTCCTCTCCTAAAATATAGCAACTTTTCCCTTGTTCTTGATGAATTCGATGATATTATTGTGTATGAAGAGGCAATAGAGGGTCTTCTCAATATGTAGCCCTTATTTTTTTTATTTATAAGAGTTAGAAATAGGTCAAAATCGCGTCCAATTTGGTTCCAAAAGAGTTTGAATCACGAAAGAAAACGGTTGACTCATCTGCAAAAATAGCCTGCGTACGTGCCATTGATCCTAATAGCACTCAGGTCAGAATTTTGGAATCTTGTGCCCGCACTAAAATTGCCTCGCGCACCTTTTGCGCGCTATCGTCCCAGAGCAGCAGTCGATATTTTTGTCATAACTTTCTCTCACAATATCCAACTGAAGTAATTAAAAGTGTGTTGGAAAGAAAACTCAATGAGCTACAATTTTTCGAGATCAATTTTTCCAATTCGAACGTTTTCTATCAAAAAAAAGGTCTAAAGTTGAGGCTAAAAATTCGGAGTATAACTTATTCGACTGAAAATTGATTTATGAAAATATTTCAACTATATTTCACTCTGTTGACCTCCAATTGCATCCAGTTGTATCTATATGATTTTCAATCATCGATTTATGGTTCAAATTAACTATTAAATGTTTACACTTTGATCCCCAAACTTTGGATTTCCTTCGTTTTCACATGTTTTTTGTTTCTTTCTTCTAATCCACTAATTTTCATTGAATTCAACCTAACAAACATAATTCACACAAATTAAGGTATAACTCATCCAAATCACTTATAAATATTCTGATTTAGTTGTCTAGATAAGTGTACAAAATACACTTATCATTATCCCAAAAAATAAGTAAGTAAAATTACTTTTAGGGTAATAATATTCAGTCGAATTGTACTTAAGATCCTCATTCTTTTTTTATTGTAATAATTTGCCCCAAACTTTTTCCGTTGCATTCTTATATTTGACTTTCCATTAATTAACATGCTATCAAATATCAAACGCTTCATTTGTCAATCAAATCATATGAGACCTAAATGCATCATACTTCTCCGATCCTTTTCTATGACTGATTTTGAAAGAGCTAAGAAATACAAGGTCCACTCGAAATTCCACCACATTTTTTGAAGAGAAACTATGAAAAATACATAACATTTATGTGGCAAAACATGACATGGGACTATATGCCTAGTTATTGTGTAGCACCTTTTGTAAACATTTCATAAGCATTCTTTTTTCTGACATCCCAAAATTGGAAATAAAAAACACATCTTCAGCTCACCACAATGGTGTAATTATCATGTATATGCATGTAAATGCAGCTATTGTATTTCAGAAAACATGAAAATTTGCTAAACAATTCGAGCAAATCTTTGAAAAAGTTGAAAAGTTTTTTTATTGAGCCAAAATGCTAATCTAGATTGATAAGAACCATAAATAGACACATGATATATTAGCAGAAATAGCTTCGCGCTCATTTTTGAATGAAGCCTGGACAGACTCAAGCTTTTAATGTCCATGAACTAAAGTTTTTAAAATGGATTTCTCGAGCAAATTTCAACAGGCGCAAATGTTATTGAATTCTATCGCAACAAATTTGAAATTCTATTGTACTACGGAAATGTTGCTACTAAGAGTTTGTATCATTGTTGCTATCACAAAATTTGCTGGCCACGAACGGAAAAAAAGATCCTTTTATGCAAGTCTATGTATGTTCTTCATCTGAATAAGCGTGTATGTTCTTCATCTGTAGTGTGATGCTCAAACATAAAGAAAGAGTTCTGAGGATTTAGATACAAGCAGTTCCTGCAACAGGCATATAATAATCCAGATCAACCTCAAGTTAGAACATCAATGGGTCAATTTAAATGAAAACTGTGGCATATTAATATCTCCATCCATAAGAATCCTAAGAACAAGATAAATGGTGCATCATTCCTACAACACTAGATAAAATAAGATTAGATTGCACTATAAATATTAATCAGAAAAAGAAAATCACTTCTTAAATTTATAGGTCAAATATTTCATTGAACTTCCCAATTAGCATAACAAAACATAAATGCTACTAATACTTGAATCAACACTTGTATGACTGCCTTTCTTTTCTGCCATCTCCTAGTGAAAAGCTGTCACGTGTCCTCTGGCAACCCCCTGAGTTTCTCCCGGCAGTGTAGCACGGCTCAATACTTATTTTGGAGGATGATGAAATAAGTGTAGAAGGAAAATTTACTTTCGCCGGTAAGAAAAAGACTTGTAGAACTAAAATTCTTGACTCGATCAGAATGTGCTCTACATCTTTATAGTTTATAAATTTCAAATCTCAATTCAATTCTATACTTCCTTATACATTTCAAATCTACTTCTATATTTTTATATTTGGAACTTGAGGTGAATTCTTTGACATCGGATGATTGATTTAAAAAAAAATTGTACATGTAACAAGTTATTCGTTCACAATTTTAATTCCACCTACTTGAAAAGAAGTAGTCGGACCTAAATTTGGAGAAAAAGAGGAGGATTATTTTTTTTTTTAAAATAAAAAGCTCATGGACCCAACTCAGCTCGGCCCATTGCCATCCATAGTTATCATACCTGACTTGATTGTTGATCCGGACAAATCATCGGGGGTCAATGGTTTAATCGGTGGGTCAATCGTTTAATCGATCATTGCAATGTCAAATTTCAGTTAAACTTTTTTTTTAAAACAAATATTAAAATGGAACATATGTATTTTGTATTACGTTTAATGTTAAGACTCCATCAATGCCATAGTGATCAAACTTTCCATAATCTTTAAGGGAGACACGTGTTTGAATATGCCCTATTGCAAATTTGATATAAAATTTTGCTTTGAACCAATTTAATGTTAAGACTAAAATGGAACATATATATTTGTACTACGTAAAAGGTTCAGACTTCATCAATTGCCATAGTCGTCAAGCTTTCCATGATTCTTAAAGGGTATAGGTAGGTCTAGGAGTTAGGTGGATCGGTCCGATTTTTTCAATAACCGGACCATCGATTATAGTTAGGGTATTTCGTATATGGAATCATTCATATTCTTATAATTATCGAACTAAACTCAAACCTGAACCATCAGTTCCGATTTCAGCTTGATCTTACCCTTAACATTTTATATATTTTTAATAAACATTTCCATATAGGCCTTTCGGTATATATACGGAACACGCTACTACTCGACAATATTTGTGAAATAGAGAAAATTCAGTTAAAAAAATCTTCAAGAAGCAAAATAATGGGAACAAAGAACCATGAAAAGAGGAGAAACTTAAAACATCAAAAATTAAATTATAGTTTGAGAAGAAATTATTTTTTCTTAATAACTCGTATACGATCTATAAGTGGCATACTAGAACTTATAATTTAATTATGGATAATATTTAAATTCTTCTACTCTTAAAATAATCTAACATAAAAATACTAATTAGATACATAATTATATAGTATCAAGAAATTACAGTCCACATATTGAACCAGCTCTGTTTGAATAAAAAAGGAAAAACTATATATCAAAAGAGAATCACGAATTTAAGATAACCAAAAAGAAAAACCACATCCCAAGCTATAATATATTAAATTCAATTGACATGTGTTATATAAAAAAAATCACTTAAATTTGTTAACAATACAAGAAAGTAAAAACCTCGAATTTAAATAATGAACGCTTTGATTCAACAACTTATACCACAATTAAACTTGAACTTTTTGATTCATAGAAAGCTCAAATTGCAAAGATTAAAATGTACTAACCTCTTAAATGAAACAATATGATGTAACGCGAGTGACAAAGAAGTAAGAGTCCGTCTTGATTTCTTAGGATTAGAGTCCAAAGTTTTAGACCAATTACTACCTAAATTAGGGTTTTAGGTTTTATATTTTTTTACCCATCCTATAAATTGTAAATAAAATATTATATAAATAATCGGTTTCATTCAAGTATTCATAGTTCTAATTTAGAAACCAATAACTGAACTGAACCCAGTCGATTATTGGTTCTCGATTTTGGTTCCTAACTTATTTTTTTGAGGAATCGGACCGAAACCTTCTGCCCTGATTCGTTTTTAGTTCGAAAGAATCGATTCCGATTCGAATATCCTCCATTGTAGATTTGATATAAAATTTTGCTTTAAACCAATTTGGTAACTAACCTTAGTTTGTAATGAATCAAATCCGATTTTCTCCAAATCCATATGGTTCGGACGGTTCTTGATTGGTTTATTTGCTAATGAACCAATTAATGTATCCGATCCGATCTTAATAACTATGTTGCCACCTCTAGTTGTATGGAAGTAATATTTAGAAAGTATTTTTTTCCTTTTTCAGAGTGAATGGTTAAAAATAAGAAAAGTTATGAGAAAATGTAAAAAATAATTTTTCTGTTGTGCTACATGTACATAACAACTTAAATAATGGTTTACCAACAGATGATGTTACGACATTCAATTGGATTAAAATCTCATCAATCAAATAACTTCCCCACTTATATTTTGACACTCCATCATTATGTAAATAGTTATGTATAAAAAGCATTTTTCTTGATTTTTTTTAAGAATATCTAGTTAAATTCAAGAGCAGAGAGCATGCCATGTGTCAGCATCTATTCTACGTGTCCAAGCATGAAAGAAGATGCATTTTCCTTCTGCCCTTATAGAATGTGTTATGGGCCACTTCGACTTGGATCATCATTGGACCAAGTCTGCCATCAAAAATGGATAACGGCCACAAGCATTTTATAGGTTACGTACCCAGGGTGGCACAAATTAGAAATTTAGGAACCAATATTACAAGGTTTAAAGGTTCGAGAACCTTGCATGAATTTTCTCAAGAGGTAATCTTTTGACATACAAAAATGAGGCCCAATTAAATGGTCTAAAGAATGAAGCCCAATTAGGAAATTCGAAAGATGGGCCCAAACAGAGAATTATGTAAAAACCCAAGACAGAGTTATGTAACAAAGACCCATCATCGCTCAAGCCTGCGAGATGCCCAAAATCTGGACGAGCCCATCGTCGCTCAAATCTGCAAGATGCCCAAGATCTGGGCGAGTATAGCGTCTTGTTGTTATTTAAAACGACGGTTATTGAAACAGTCAATGGGTAATCTTATAGCATTCCACGATCCAAGAATCCCGATTGCAAGCAGTTAAATGATGAGAGTAATGGCAGTAGTTAAAAGCGGTAGTTTCTTGACAAGTCATCCATTATGGAGAAAGTGGGTAGTTACAAGGCGATGAGCAGTTTTCAAACGGTTCTAC
>CAIGRK010369711.1:0-11104 GCA_903798315.1 Fraxinus greggii | reverse complement strand
ATTTATATTTTCTTAAAGACACGTGCACACCAGGTGACTCTTATTCTGAACAATGAACGTGAAAAGAAACTAGTATATATCTTGCATGCTTGGGTTACATAGAAAATGAGTTTTCTTTTTCACTCTGTAACTTTTTACGATGAACATAGGTGAGTCCTTGTATGGAGCGAGCAGTTTTGGATCAGCTTGCTGGCTATTTTGAAACAAGGCTTGCTGGTTACCCTACTACTATTGTTGAAGATGAGGCTTTGGTAACCTTCCTTGAATTTCTTCAATAATTTGAATTTCATTATGACCCGTTCAATTTATATCTTTCACCTATTATAGCTGGCAGATTGTAATTTGAATCCAAAAAGACGAGTAGCCACACAACTTGTCAGGTTGGAGAAGAAAATTTTGAATGCATGTTTGCAGGCCACAGTAGACCTGATAAACCAGTTACCTGATCATTCTGTTTCTCCATGTCCAACTCCTTATGCCCCAAGTTTGAAATAGGTCTCTCGTCTCTCTCCCCATCATGCTATATTTCCTCATTGTATTTGGCTGTCATTCATTTCTAAATGAGATAATCATACCTCAGGTAGAGCCAATCTATATCACGGTCCTTTTATTGTTGAGGAATGCCACAATCTTCGTCTAAATGGGCAGAAATAAACAAGGTTGGTGAAATCATACCTTTTATCATCCTATTTTTATTGCTTTGTAAGAGTATAATTTCATACTACGTGTCACTGTGTCAGTTCATATGGATTCATGATTCTCATACGTGATTACTTTTTAACATCAAATTAGAAAAAAAAAAAATCCATTTTTAGTTCAAGCATTAAAAAAAATGTTCCCCTTTATGTCTGCAGAACTCGCTTTTTCACTTGTCAAAACTCATAGATACATGTCTTCTAGATTATAATCAAAGAGAAGTTCGAAAACTGTGATACAAATTAGTTTGGCGTTTGTACTTGCTTTGATATTTGTTACAATTTTTTGGTATGATAACCCTTTTAGTATCAGGATATTATAGAGAATAAGAAAAACTTTTAAATCTTTCTTGGAAGATATATAATTATATAATTCTAAATACTAACATTTTCTTGGATAGTAGTTGGTTAGAAATTAATAGTTAACTTGTACACATTGAACGATTTATTTTTTTTTCTTGGCAATTTTTGGGAAAATTCTAGTGAAGTGATAGATCAAGGTTTATGACAACAACAATCTTTAACAAATTTGGGGTTGGCTACATAAATTATTTTTAACCCCTTCATTTGATGCGCATTGTACTATTGGAAGATCCATCGAGACCTCAATCCTTCCCAACTACATCTTGCCATATTAATTTTGGTCTACCTCTTCCTCGTTATTAATTTTGGTTTTCCTTTCCCTCGTTTAGCATTTTCTGCTCAGATCACATCATCTGAAGTCAATGTAAGAACTGTCCCAATGATCTAAGTCATTCTTCTTTTAATTAACCAAACACGGCACCACTTCTAGTTTATGGTGCATATTCTTACGTGTTAGTTTTATCCATTTTAGTAGAGTCACACATCTATCCTAACCCTCATTTTCTCTATGTTCATCTTAAGCATTGGATATTTTGTCCTTTCACCAATTACTTAGTGCAAAGCACGCATAGTTTGTCTAGTAACCATTAACTTTATAGGTATCTTTTAACCAACTTGCCATAATTCTATGCGTTACATCTGTGTCAAGTCCTAATTCAAAGTTAATAATGGAACCAAAATACTTGAAGCACTCACATTTTTGGACAGCATGATTCTCTACTGTGACTCCACTATCATGCTTGTTAACTAAAGGATGTTTCACATATCTATTCTGGTTCTACTTAACCTTAACTTTCAGATTTCAAAGTACTACTCCAAAGTTCTCATGATCTAAAAGACTGTTTTTTATGTATTATCAACAAATATCATATAATGAATATCACCTTGGATACATCTCATAAACACCTTGACAACTAAAGCAAAAAGTTAAGGAAGATAAACAAGATTCAAGCAAATTCACGACTATATGCTCACAACTGCTTATCATACACGTTAGATGATGCCTAAGCATTAAATTAAGGTCAAAATATTTATAAATTGCAATAGACAAATTATAAAAAAATCCATCATTGGATGATCTATTTATTTGAATTATAATATTAACAATTTTGAAGAAATTGTATCCTGTTGTTTGTTTCCAGTGGTAACTTGTAAACTTACTTGGAATGAAGTTATGAAATTACACCTGTAAGGCTATAACAACAAAAATAAAGAAGAAACATTATCGTTATTTTTTCAACCAGTGATGGAATTGTTTTGTTTAGAGCAGTTATATGCAGAAATTACATGGCATTCCGAGACGTCAAAGTAGAAATTTACAGTTAATTTATCATGTGAATGCATGGAGAAAAACATATTGACTCCTTTATTTTATCAGTCAACATAAACCCTACTTGTCATAGCAAACAAGAAAAGATTATGATCACAAATCTAAAAGGATGCTTACACCACCGGTAGCTTTTTTCTCTCCACTTGGTAGAGATTTATTTGCTGTTCAGTTCATAAATACAAATTCCAATTGTGCTTCAACATCCTCCACAAAGCTCCTAAGCTGTCTCTGAGTGCGTTTTCCAGATCCAACCAAACATATCCTCGTCCTGCTCAAAAGCCCAAGGGACCTGCCATATTTCCTCATCCCCTGAAGTTTCGAACCAGTTTTCCAACCCTACTAAACTGTCTTTGCTGCTCTCTAACACGGCTGTGCTCTTCAAATTCATCTCCATGTCCATGGGACAGATGAGCCACTTTTTCACATGCTCGTCAGCATCAGGCCAGCCATTCCAAATAGCTGGATTCTCACTCTCCAGCAGGCTACTCAACGAAAGAGCATTATAATTTATGATGCTCTTTTCATAAATCTCACAGTCATCTAATTTTTCTATCATTCCCAGCTCTTCGAAGTACTTCATATCTAAGTCTGTTTCCTGCATCAGAGTCTGGGGCATAGCTTTTTCCTTAGCAGAATGTGTGCTTACCTCACTCATCTCAGTGTTGTCATGTTCATGGATATCAATTAAAGTAGGAAGCCCCTTTGAGTTATCTGCTTGACTCTTCTGGTTTTCATTCCCTTTGTTTGAAACTTTCATATCTTGTCTCTCCATATTCACTTTCAAAAAGAAAAGCAGAGGGGGAGATTAAATAAAGGGGTGGGGAGAGGGGTATATAACCTTTAATGAAGGGCGAGAATTCTGAGGCGTTTATCTGATTATATATGGTTAGTTGAGAAATGACGTTAGTTAGTAACAGTTGGCAAGCCTGAACAGATTGACGCACAAGGTATACGGTAGTCTCCGAAGTGTCAGTGACCATCGTTTAATGAGTTTGTTTCTTTTCTTTTCTCACATGATTTTCCTGTTGCAAAGTGGAAAACACACTGCAAAACAGAAGGTAATACTCAATCTTCTCTCTTTTTATGGTAGGTGTCATGACTATTATAAGAGCGAGATTCATGGTTATAGCATTGAATTAATTGATGGTAATCTACATGGTTTATGTGGATATCTAAAGTGTGGGCAAATGAGCATTTTTGGAAGTTTCTCAAGCTCTAGTGAGGTGTTTTTGTCTGGGAGTCACGGCAGATTGGGTGCAAATGTTGAGTGTTCTATCAAGGGTGTCCTCAATTGAGATTTTAATGGATTTTAAAAATCGTTCTACATTCAGGTGTCCGTGTCCCTAATTGAGATTTTAATAGATTGTGTCTAGTGGGTCCTTCAAAATCGTTCTGCTATTAATTTTTTTTTTCAGGTGTCCGTGTCCCTACATTACATATTTTGACAGCTTCAAACTAGTAGCATTCCTCACATTGAAACCAGCAGCTCCTGCAATTGATTCTTTAAGTAATTATGAAGACAAGTAAATACTAAGAGTTGGATGATGATTTAAGCTCACAGTATCCAAGAGTTAAAATATTTCCAATTAAACTAATTATCGAACACATCAAATTCTTATATTAGATCTTCTTGAAATCCTTGTGATGATTGGAGTTAATGATAATTTTTTTCGTCTTTCCGGTAAGTATGACAGTAGTTTGTTTCTTTTTATCCAGTCAAGGTTCAAGGCAAAATTTTGTAAAACACGGATATTTTTCTGGTAGTTTTTTATTTGGGAGACCTGTTGATCCCATTCCTTACTAAAGTTTGTTACTGAATTAGTTAGCTTTTTTCTGACTGAAGTAGGAGCTTATGACAATGTTACTGTTTTATATATTTATTCTGGAAATATAACATTTTTATTTCAGATTTTACAAAAGTCTTAAATGAAAATTGTGGAGGAATCATGAAATGATGCTTATGTATTATAATGGGATAAAGAGACTTGGGCAACTTGCTGAAATAACGTGCTGCACGCAACCTTATCCCAAAGCACAATATATATTTCTAATTTAGTCCTTTTTTTCCCTTGTTCTTTTTTAGTTCGTTGATGGTTGACAGTGTAGAATTTAACATTAATTTACTCTGAATTAATGAGAGTAGTTGATTTTCATGAGTTGTCAACAGTCAGTTGCTCAAGGCACTGGTCAGACTAGATTTTTTTTCCACAGAAAACTGTAAAAACGACTTCGAAGTATCAATTTGGTTTACTGATACTTCATCATGGTTGCATTGTCACCCTATTTGCCACATACACCGTGCAGAACTCTCATAGTGGTTTCTCCTCGTCTTTTTATCAGAAGCATGCTTTGTTCTATTATTCTTGTTAGAAGCACATTCCTGCCACGTAAAACTTGTTAATTTTGTAACTTATTATTAACCGTTTTCATTTTTAAGGAAGGTGGATTTTCTAGCCTGGGTAGCGACAAAGCAACCAATGAACGTGACTGTATTTATAAGTTGGCATGGTGGTAGTGAAGATGGATATTCTTGTGGCCGTGCATGTTATGTACAATCTGATCCCACTTGAGTTTTGATTTAAGATTCTGTGACTTTGAATTGTACAAAGAGATCCTATTTAATTGCCAAGTACAATGTAAATACTGTCAGTAATCAATGTGTTCTAAGATTATGCTGGAGGAGCAATTGATTTATAATCTTGCATATAGACTAATGACTATTTACCTGCGAAATTCGCTTACAAAATTTCTTACCCTCTTGCAGAGAGGGAGCCATAGATGTGACCCAGAAGACTTTCTTATGTTGGAACAAAATTTATCAGTTGTTAGTGTGCTCCTATTTTAAATAGAAAAACAGTTTTGCAAACCATGAGGTGGCAATCAATTTTGCAATTGATTTCTCAAACATTCATTTAAATCAATGCCTTCGATTTTTACACCTAATGGAATGCCATTCAAGATGTACACATTGATTGTACAAATAGATCAATAGTAGGAAAAATTGTTGCAGTAGGGTTAGCAGGTAGTAGCAACATCGCTCCCAACTTAAGACTTGGTAAAACTCATCCTCGTGTTCGGTAGAGATTAAAATCGAATTAAAACTGAAAAATTAGCTGTTATTGTTGATTTTTATTAGACGAGTGAGACTCAATAACGATTATATTTTCAATTAAAATCGGATTAAAATTCCTTTCAAACAAGCTGTAAAAGTACATTCTTGAGTCTTGATAGGTTGAAACTGCTTGTCTGTCTTGTCGTTAATTAAGGGTCTATTTTTGAAGTAGATTTTTTTTTTTTAAAATTAATTTTGTAAAAAGTAAATTTTTTGGAGAATATTTGGTTAGAAGGTATATAAAAGTTACGGTTCAACGTGCAAAATGAAATGATTTCATTGGAAGAAAATATTTTTGATAACGAGTTTGTAAGAATTTGCTTGATAGGATGACCTATTTCATGAAGCTAAAAAATGAGTTTTAAAGAATACGTTTGGTCACATGATCTATTTTATGAAGTGTAAATTCTTTTCCCGACCCTTCTTTTTCCCGTGTGGTGCTTTAATGCTTTCGAGCCACTAGCCCTCTCGCTTATATGACGACTGTCCATCTCCAAAAGGAAAACAAATGAAATGAAAGTAAAATAAAATTTGCAGAGAGGTATATGGAATTACGCTAGTATTGCGCTATGGTCTTGAACCATTTGAGAGTATTTAACCTTGCAAGTTAGCCCTTGTTGTTTAGATTATAAGTCAGTCAGCCAGGAAATAGAACAAAATGACCATTTTTCACTATGTATTTTGAAATATATCCACTTCTAATTATTACATTTACAAAAATAGCAACTTTACAAAATAAATAAATACAAGTTACGAAATTAATTTCTTCAAATCACAATACACATTCTTACTACATACACCATTAATAATTTCATTCTCCAAATCAAAGAAACTCGCTCAAATTACTCTCTCCTCGGAATGAATTTTATCTCCTCCATTGCATTCAATGGATTGCAATCAAGGTGGGGTCCAAATGAAAAGGCATTTCGATCTACTTGATATTAATGTTTAATGAATAGACTTGATTTAAATTTAATCTCTAACCTAGGAGAAACATCAGATAGCAAAATATTAAATTGTGGTGACTAACTCAGCCTAGAAGAACTTATAGTCTTATTTACGGTTTTTACTTTTTCTAGTCACATCAGATGGACATGATTTTAGACATATTGCATTAGATATGAATATTTATAAATATTGTCTATTTTAACTCATGTAACAATATTTTTAGCTCAATCTACATTAGCATTCTAGATGCTCCTAGAGTATTTCAGTGAAATCCAATTATCTATACGTTTCTCTCCTAATCACCGTTAGAAATCGATCATTCTTTTTCTCTAGCGAAGCCGTTGTCAACTCATACCGCTGCTCCAACCCTCCTTATTTGTTCTCTTCACTTGAATAATGCTATTTAACGCCGCTATTGTTATTGTTAGATTGTGTCCATATAGTATAATTTTACTGATGTAAAAAATAACAATATTCTTATATTAAATAAAATTATTTTTATTTTATTTATTGCATTTATTTATTATTGAATATGCGAATTAAAGTACTTATGATAGATCACTTGTGATAATATAAGTTGAGTACTTGCGTTGAGAAGTACAGTGTGACACAACTTATATTTTGATCATTAATAATTTATTCACTACCGATGTATAAGGGTTAACACATTATACTGGAAGATTGTAGCGTTGACCGATTCACTATTTGGGTTCATGATTTGACCTTATCACAAAAATAGTTAAATGTGACACTAGTACACTTGGAGTGTATTGAACGAAACACGTGTCGAATTTAATTCTGTAGCATGACCATGCGAAGAATTAAATTCCACTTGACCATTGTGTATTGCATCTAAATCCTTTGACATAATTATGTATATCTTTTCGTAATTTTAATGGTTCTTTGATTCATCAATGTGTGAGATTAATTTAATTGGTCAAATATCTCAATGAGTTGGGAATTTGTGAATGAGCGAAATAGAGAACATGGATTTTTGTCGGGAACTGTCGCCTTAAAAAATGGGTAGAGTGACTACTTAAGTATTTTATGTTGAATAGTTAAAATTCGAGCTCAGTGTTTAGCGAAGACTTAATTTCGACATCTGTGATTTGTTCACAGGATCGTTGAAAAAAATAGTGCTTAAGTCAGTGAGAATAATTAGAGGAATAAAACGGTCTTTTATACACGTATCTAATAATCGAATCTCGGATGGGGATAAATTATATATGCGACAGGTCAGAAGAAAGTATTACATATTTATTGGCTTCTGTGATCTTATATATTTCGAGAGTACAATTTTTTGCCTTTAGTGGAAAAATCAAAGACTCATAATTAGATTGGATGATTTAGGGTTGACTAGACAAGATCTAATTATTGGAGCTTGAAAAATATATATCCGATTAGATCTCCGTGGTAGCTCTATAAATTAATTGAACTTAATTACGGTAATTATAATAGTTTTGGACTTAACTGTAATTACACTAAAGGTTTGTAGTTACTTGTAATTACTATAAAAACTGTAAACTCAATTATAATTGTAATTGAAGTTCTAGGACTACACATGTAATTAATTGTAAATTAATTGGATTTGGACTTTAATTAAAACTCATGCTTGGATTTTAATTAAGATTCCTATTTGATATTGAAATTATTATTCTACATGGATTAAAACACCTTTTGTCTCGATAAATAGAGATTAGACGGACTTAAGAAAAATTAACAACAATAATAATACATAATTCCATAGTATTCAAATTTGGAGAGAAAGAAAAAGTGAGAAAAATAATATTTTCTTATTGTCCAATCCAATAATTAGTTTCTTGATTTAATTAAAAAAAGTGTCCACCCACCGGTGTAGTCTTGACTTTGGAGTATCAAGTTCTTATAATTAAAATACTGAAAGCTTATGATCCAAAAGGCTGAAAATTCGTGATTCAGATCTAGTCCTAGAATTCATCCTCAAATTTAGGTAAAAATTCGAATCCATAATTCTTTATATAATATACACGTGAACGTCTAGACGATCTTTTTTATTGAATTAAAGATTTTTTAAATTTTTGGATAATTCCACTTCCACATTTCCACAATTGGTATCAGAGTGATTTAGATCGTTCACATGTTTGTTATTTCTAAATCTTGATTGCATGTTTTAGTCGAGCGATGTTTAGGAATATTTTATTACGTGATAATTGAATGAATAAATTATTTTAAATTTTGGTCCAATTATTTGTGACAAGTTCTTGATGTAATTCGTTATTTCGAGTCTGTAATAAGATAGATGGATTACGACACCATCATCTTGATTTAATTTTCTATTCAATTAGATTCGAAATTGTAATCATACGGGAAATATGAATTATGTAATTCTTGTAATTGTTCGATCTTATAAACTGATTGAAGATTGAAGACCCATAAGACATGACAAAGAAGAGCAAGAAATTACAGCAAAAAAAATAAAAATAAATAAAATTCGGAGCGCGACAGATAACTGTCTGTTGCGGCAGACAGGTTTTGGTCTGTGTACAGAGCCGATCTGCATGCAATTTTTTTGCGTGTTGCACGGTTCGGGTTGAATTTTTTATTCGTGTTCGTGTTTGCGAATCAAATCGGATCTGGATAAGTCAAATTCAAAATTATTTTTTACAGGTACGATGAAGGAGTCCTATTGTTGTTTGAATTGCTACTGTTGGATCCTTGGAGATTTTTGGGCTGAATATTTAGATTAAATATTGTGTTTGAGTCAAATTAGTTTTTAATTAAATTCTCGAGTCATTTAATGGCCACGAATAATTGTTAATTTATTACTCATGAATGCTTTAAATTATTGTTTGAAATATTATGGTTATATATATCATGACATATAGATTTATTTATGATATCGTCTGTGATACTATGAATATGATGCATATCATTGAACACTGATTTTTTCTTGATTAATTTATTTTAGATTAACTATTTCTGTGATACTATGAATATGATGCATATCCATAAGTAAAGTAACACGTTTGCCTTGTGCCGGTATTGTAATGGACTCCCTATAGGAGGGTCGCGTTGTTCGAGTTGCTTGATTGAGTTTCTTTATGATAAGATCGTCTAAATAGAATATAACTTATGATCATCCTGTAGATGACGAAATTATTTTCAAGTATTTAGAGATTGAAACATATTATACACTCAAATCGGAATTATCTATGAACCTCATATAGAGGCTCTTGTTTATAATTTTGGTGACCAAATAAAACGATATTAGGCTTAATATATACATTTGTTGTCAGATATAATTTGTCTAGTGGGAGGATCTCATCTTGATCAGTGGACACAGTGACCTTTCCTATAGAGAGGCATGTTGGATCACAAGGAGCGAGTTATCGTTGCGTTATTGTAGTTAGATGGATCTACATATACATTCATGCATCATATGCTAAATTATTACTCACTACTCAATTTTAATATGCAATAAATGATTATTTTCAGCAAAATGTCTCTCAGCCGATTTTTCATTACTCTACAACAAAATCAACTTGTCGGGGATAATTATATATTGGAAAAATAATTTGATGTTTGTGCTTACTGTTGAAAAACTTGATTTTGTGCTCGAGGAAGAATGTCTCGAAGAACCTATCGAGACAACAGGCCCTTCAAGAGGGTTGCATATGATAAGTGGATTACAGCTGACAAGATGGCTCGATGTTACATTTTGGCATCAATTTCAAACGTGTTACAACAAAGGATTGAAAGTCATGAGACCTCCTGAGGGGCATGTTTGGATATCAAAGTAGGAGGGCTCATTTTGAGGCCATTCATACCTTGCAGAACATCCGTATGAAACCCGAAATGTATGTGAAGGATCATTTGTTGACTATGATTGCACACTTCAACGTGATGAAGAATCTGGGTGCAACTATTGATCATGAAACTCAAGTTGATATGGTATTGAATTCTTTATCTGATATGTTTTCACGGTTTACTATGGAGTATCACTTGCATAGGATGGATAAGCCATTAACTGAGTTGATGAATGAGTTGTAAAATGTGGAAAGTGGTCTTAAGGGTAAAAGTGGCCATGCTCATGCGGCAATTGCTAGCTTCTCTAGTTCCAAGCCAAAATGTGTAGTTGAAAATAAGATGAAGAGATCTAACAAGAAGCCAGAAAGCAACAAAAAGTCAAAATCAGATGGAACGACGAAAGTCAACCAATCCAATATTTTACACTTCACACAACCCTAGATTTAGATTTCCCCATGCAACCTAGATATTTTACTATTACAGACATATTTTACTATTATAT
This sequence comes from Fraxinus greggii, assembly GCA_903798315.1. Lineage (NCBI taxonomy): Eukaryota > Viridiplantae > Streptophyta > Magnoliopsida > Lamiales > Oleaceae > Fraxinus > Fraxinus greggii. Next base: position 368 of record CAIGRK010369711.1, on the reverse strand, counting down.
TAGAATTAGATATACATACATGCACAGAAATTACTACAACCTTCTTATCTACTGTAATACAACATTGTGTATGCTTAACATTAAACACAATTATTTTACACTTACTCTCTATTACATGTTCTATAAATACGTTCAGGATCAACATCACATTTTACACTCATAAACTATCCACGGTTCCGAAATTCCGATAACCTACTCTCACATCATTCCTTTGGATTTCACATACTTTATTTTTATTATTTCTCTGAAATCAACAAGTAGTACTAACAAACATTTCCCATGCCATTTATAGCTATCGACAATGTGTACAACACATAAACTCATCCCACAAATTTCTACGTCGAAAAAGAATTGGTCCGCCAAAGTCA
>CAIGRK010369662.1:0-10018 GCA_903798315.1 Fraxinus greggii | reverse complement strand
AAAATCAGATTTTAATAAATTTTAATACAAATTGGTGAAATATATGGTTGAAAAATTATGGACCCCAATAAAATGTGTGGTTAAAATTAATTGTTGATTTTAACTTAAAATTAAAATCAAATTTTAATCAGAAACAAACCGGGGCATAGAAAGTTAGCAACCTCTTTCAACTTATTATTGAATTTAAACTCTCACACTATTACCATTAAAAAAAGTAAATTAATTAATTATAAGTAAACTTCTTAAGCTCAGTCAAACATGCAAGGAAGAAAAAAAAAAGTTAGGTTTCCCTGTACAAAACAAAAAGAGCAGGTGGAAAAAGTAAGGTTCTTTTCTGGCAGCAAGATGATGAAAAATAAGATAAAGTAAAACACGCGTGATCATAATCCAAACAAACCCTAATAATGAAAGCAAAGAAAACGACCAAAAGGAATGAAAGAAATAATAGAAAAAGTCGCACCAAACCCTAAACATCCAATCCCACTACCGAAAGATTTCTCTTGACTGCATATCCATCCCCACCATGCAACCTGACAATTCGCCGGAGAATTCATCTTTTCATCAAGTTCCTGAAGGAAATGGTTTCATTTACGGATTTCCGTCGATGGAGAGTTACTGTAGTTCGTCCTTTTACCCCATGGAGGTGCCGGAATTTATGCATGCTCCAGTTGAAGTAAGAGCTCTAACTGCATCGGAGAATCATAAAGAAGCTGAGAGGAAACGTCGACAGAGAATCAACTATCATCTTGATAGTCTTAGAACCCTTCTTCTTTGCAATTCTAAAGTAAGTCAAGACTTTAATCTTTCTCTCACACGCACTACTGTTTTGGGGTAGGAAAAAAACAGGATTTACTTCAAGTATCGACAAATTTTTTATCTTATAGCTGATGTTTTATAATTCTTGATTGAGCATAAAGATATTTTTTTCAGAGGATATGGTTGTCAAGACAGAAACGTTTCGCCCCCTCAGCCCTCTCTATTATATTATCAGATATCATAGTGCCCTTTGAAAATTCAAAATATAATCTCATGATGATGGTGACCTGAAAAAGAAAGAAAGAATCAAAAAGTTTTGTTTCTTTATCACTAGGGTTCATATCATTCATGGGTTAATTGGGAAAGTCGTTTCATTTTTTCATGTCATTTCTCCACTAATCAGATTTCTATAGTTGTAATTATAAAGAATCTTTTTATAGTTATAGTTCTAAATAAAGTATTTCTAATAGTTACAGAACATTTATAAAAGTTAATTTTTACCTTGAAGAATTTCTGTCAACTATACTTTTAAAAAAAAAAAAATCTGTAATTGAAATATTTATTATTCGTTTTGTCGTGAATTATTGCAGACAGATAAAGCTTCACTTCTTGCAAAGGTGGTTGCACGAGTGAGGGAATTGAAGCAGCAGACATCAGAAATAATTCAATATGATCAAACTTTCCCTTCTGAGACTGATGAAATCACAGTAATCCAAAATGAATATAATTCTGCTGATGGAAAATCTCTGATCAAGGCTTCTCTTTGCTGCGAAGACCGGATCAATCTCTTACCCGAGCTTATCGAGTTATTAAAGTCGTTGCCTTTGAGCCCTTTAAGGGCAGAAATTGTAACATTGGGAGGAAGAATCAGAAATGTGCTAGTATTGGCTAGTGATAAAGATCAGACTGATGAATCCGTTGTGTTATTGAGAGATGCACTGAAAAGCCTAATACTACGTTCAAGTTATGGATCCGGGGAAGGTTCGAAAAGACGAAGAATACTTGGCCAAAGAATCTTAGGCTAGGGTACGATTAAGGTGGAAAAGAAATTAACCCTTTTTTTCTCTTGAATCTTGCTTGCAAATTTTAATGCAGTTTAAGTTGATAGCTTTCTTGTATTTGTGTTCTTGTTTCTATGATACCTTTCCTTAATTATGTAAAAGTTCGTCTTAGATAAACAAAATATAAGAATTTATGTTTGTTTTCAAAAGTTCTGTGTTCTAAGCGTCTAATTAACCTGTTTGGTTTAGATAAAAACGAGATTTTCAGGAAGTTTTAATAAAAGTTAATGAAATATGTGATTAAAAAATTATAGAGTTCATAAAATATATGGATAAAATTAATTCTTAAATTTTATTTAAATTTTAGTCTAATTTTGTAACGGGAGTAAGCCCTATTTGGTGAGAATTAAAATTAAATTTTTTAAAAATTTTGATAGAAATTGATGAAATATGTAGTTGAAAAGTTGTGTGATTCATAAAATATGTTACTAAAATTAATTATTGACTTTGATCTAAATTAAAATATAAATTTTAAATGGTACCAAACAGGGGCTAAGCATGGGCTAAATAGGGTACCTAGGTTTGAAATGTATATGTGTACTATAGAAATTGAGGGCATATGTAACAAATAAAACTCACATTTATATGGACACATGATTTATATAACTAACTGATCTTTATAGAACGCCTCAACAACCCATGAAATATTTTGCACATTCTTAGCTTACAACATATCAAAAGTCTCAAGTTATAACTCTCAAATTAGTTATATTTAAATTGCATGTTGCAGTTGACAAGACATGAAATGATAAGATCAATAAAATATATATTTATAAGATCTAGTCGATTGACTTTATCACTTAATGTTATATTAAACGGTAATCATTAAATAGTAATACTCTATGGTGAATCTGATGGACATCTTTGGGCCAATTAGAGATGGTAATGGGCTGAGCATACGAGCTCGAGCTCGACTCGGCCCTCGAGCCACGGCTCGCGAGCTCGGCCATTTTCCAATTTTTTTTTCTTTTTCTTCGAAGATGAACCTTTTTAAGCAAAAAAAAAAAAAAACTGATCTCTTCCTTGGACGAGCCCGAACCTCCCATGAGCCGACTTTTAACTAGTCGAGTAGCCAAGCCGCTCGGCCCATTTGCCACCACTAGGACCAATTGAGCCCGCTAGCAAAAAGGTTCCGCCTTGACACAGCTCCCAACTTGAAATGTGTAGAGAACGTAAAAAAGAATGTTTATCCTATTGATAATAAAATTGAAGAGAAAATTAGTCAATCATGTAATTTCCTCGACTTTTAGTCCGATCCTAGATCATCCTTTGACTGTTCTTGATTTGATTGTCTAATTTGACAAGTTAAAGCCAACAAAAACTGTGTGGTTATTAAAAATATAAAATATAAAATAAAGGGATAATTTCAAAACAAAACTAGAAAAACAAACTATTTTACAAAATATGCATAAATTCTTTTTACTACAAGAAGGAATTTACATTTTTTTCAATACTTTTTGTTATAACACATACTACAAAAATATAATACAATGTTATAATTTTTTGTTACACTTGTAACAAATGTGTTATACGTCTTTAACACGTGTAATATATCTTGTCATGCTCGTGTTAGATATGTAACACAATTTGTTACATATATTCCACGGATTTACACCACTCGATCCACCGCCTGTTTCTTCAAACTAACAAATTTACACCACCATGGACAACCACCATTACCTCCATCCCCACTACCACAAACACGCATTATAACACAATCACATTGCCATTGTTGGTTTTTGGTACTCCAAACTTCAATTTCTGGGCTTAAAAACAGCTACAGTCTACACCACACGACTCAAGCTCGACCCAATACTTTCCTCCACCCGGTTGCCACAAGTCTCACTCTTCTATTAACCCACAAAGAATCGATAATGGTGAATGTAATTAACCACAAAAGAAGGAAGACTAGAAGGAAGCAATGGCTTCACAAAGTCACCAAGAAAGGCTATCCTCTTTTACCCTCACACCATTGCACCACACCCTTCCACGTTTTGGGGTGATGGATATATATAAAAAAGGATTAGGTCACATATTATTGGACCAAAGAACCAAATGATTGGGCTAACTAAATAACAAGGTAAATGGGTCTAAAAATAATCCAAAAATTTCAAACTAATCACAACCACCAATCCATCTCCAACTTGGACCTTTCAAAAGTGTCGGTAGTATTCGAGTCGAACCAAGTTTATCGTGTCGATAAATTTTTGACAACTATTTTTCCATCATCACCCGAATTTATTGGGTATCAAAAAATTCAACCGCCATAAAAAATCACCACAAAATATCATTCATCATAAAAAAGTCAGCATTACCACTACTATCAACGCCAACCCCATCCCACGATCACAAAAGCACCAAAAATAAAAAATAAAAAAAAGTCACCATCACGGCCCTTCCTTGCCACCACACCATCATCAATAGCCCATTTCACCATCACCAACGTTCAATTGTAAAACCATTACACCACCGCCACCAACAATAACTTAGTCATTATAATAATAAGAAAAAAAACATTAATAACATTCATTAAACATGAAAAAAAAAATCAATGAAATATCTGTAGTTGGAAGGACACTTATAAATACAAATTTGTGAATAAGTGAATAATTTTTTTTTATTTCTCAAAATGAGAGGATAAAAGGTAAATTGAATATTTATAAACATGAGTCAAATGTACGCTGGTTCAATTCTTTTTTAATTTAAAAGAAAAAGAAGAATAAAATGATAATAGTTACTTAGCATTTTAATGAAATGAGATTTTTGGAAAAATATGTCGTTTCAAATAGTAATTATTATTATTATTATTATTATTATTATTATTATTATTATTATTTTCTTCTGAAGAGTAGCTTAAACTCGTCGCTGCTGCGAATGTTTCATACGGGACGGGACCATTACCATATTGTCGATATCTCGGTTTATGGCTGCGGCCACGTAGGACGACAGGCGGCTGTAGGATTGAGTCAATCGAGCCGACAAATGGCGTCACGCATTCAAGAATTTGTCGGGGTTGTGCGGTGTTTCTTAACACAATTATTGCCAAACTTTACTTTTACTGCTGTGACAGATTTACCATGCCTGTCCCATTCGATTCCGTATAAATAAAAAGATATTTTCCAATAATTAATTTTTATTTATATGAAACTTGAACATTATTTTAAATTTGCTCGAAGTATTTTTATTTTTTTTATCATTATAAAGATAATTTGAGAGACGACAATGTTCTGAATAATGATTTTTTTAGAATGTGTGGTTAAAAATATTAATTTAAAGAGTTTTTGAAGCATGGTTTTAAAGGTTAAAATAGAGAACATCCATATTTAAAGAATTTTTTGAAGATACTATAAGCATCTGTTAGGTATAATTTATTTGAAAATTATTTTTTTCAAATTTATTTTAAATCACATATTTCCTTAATAAAAAAATTTGCAAATAAACTCATAATTTTTCCTACATTTTTAATCAAACATTCTCCCAAAATAAATAAATAAATAATTATTTTCACTTCTCAAAATATCTAATATACCGTTAAGAGTTATGTTCATTTTCCTGCCCGAGTTAATTTTCATCTCGATCTCTAGCTTTATTTTTCAATCGATTCATAAATTGGAGTTTTAGTTGTCTTGTGAAAGAAATTTTACCTTAAATTGACTTTGATTTGCTTGATCCGACTTTTGAGAACTTGACTTTTTACACACAAATTCTTCTAGTCGTCCATCGACCAACTATTAGAGCTGGACATGGTCCGATTCGAAGAAAATCGAACCAAAGTTTTTGGGTATTTAATAAATGGAACCGTCGAATCCAAATATAATTATGGAATCGTTCGGTTCCGTTCGCTTCAGTTCAGTTCTGTTCCATAATTAATTTTTTTAACATTTACAACAACAATACATTAATACAACTAATAACTTGTTCATTCGTAATTTTACAAATTAACGTATTCTAATTTAAAAAACATATAAATAACAAGTCGTCCAATAAGATTAATTCATCAATGTATAAAAATACCAAAAAGTAGATACCAATACTAAAATATCGATAATCCATATCAATGATTCATTTGTTTCAAGTAGTCTACATAAAAAATGAAATATAAATTAAAATTTATAGAAATAGAATATTTTTAAGTATTGATAATACTTACCAACTATTTGATTTAATCATCTATTGAATTTAGAAATCGAGTTGGGCTGGGTTAGATAGGCATGGACTTAACTTGAGAATTGGAGCATTAATCACTAAATTGGTTAATTTGCTAATTTGTTTAGAAAAATTAAAAATGACTTAATTAATCTAATATAAAAAATTTTAAAAATTATTTAGATTTGATTCTTCGATTTTTGGGTTAGAACCGAGAATATGACCAACATGTCAATTCTTGATTCAGATACCCGTTCAGGTATTTAATTTATGAAGAATCGCTCGGTTCAATTCGATTTAGGTCCGATTTGATCCGTTTCAGTTCGGGAGTTTTGTCCAACCCTACCAACTATTGTATTTTTTTAGGCTAATTGGTGCAAAATGTCTCTACGTTTGAAGTCTATTGTGGAAAACGTCTCTACCTTTCATTTCTTAGTACAAAACGTCCATACATTTCACTTTTGTAGCGCCCTATGTCATTTCCATTTCTTTTTGACCATTCTACCCTTCTATTAAAATAAAACAAAAACAAAAGAAAAGAAAAATAAAGAATAAATTGCAATCTCACTTCTAAACTTTTTAAAAAATGCAAATGAATCCAAAATTTATGAAAATATTAATAATAATAAAAAAAACTCTCTTTCTCTCTTCTTTTCCATAATAGACCTCCGCATTCAACTCTATCGCCGCCACCGCCTCCAATTTCATATCCACCGCTTCATCTCTATTATCAACAGCATACTCTTCTCCACCTTCCTCTTCCGCCAACTTCTCCTCTGTCACTACCACTTCATCTTTCACATGCATACCACTTAATTTCAAATCACCAATTCAGGAAAAAACCCCACCTATTCTNCTTCTAAACTTTTTAAAAAATGCAAATGAATCCAAAATTTATGAAAATATTAATAATAATAAAAAAAAATTCTCTTTCTCTCTTCTTTTCCATAATAGACCTCCGCATTCAACTCTATCGCCGCCACCGCCTCCAATTTCATATCCACCGCTTCATCTCTATTATCAACAGCATACTCTTCTCCACCTTCCTCTTCCGCCAACTTCTCCTCTGTCACTACCACTTCATCTTTCACATGCATACCACTTAATTTCAAATCACCAATTCAGGAAAAAACCCCACCTATTCTGAAAGGATCCACTTGAAACTGTTCTTGGAAACCAAAGAAACTCTGATTTTGGTTCAAGCACATATGTGCAACACCCTCATTTACAGTCCCAAACCCATCCATTGAACTAGCAGTGCTTGGCTTTAAATTTCCTTTTGTTTGTGTTAGTAGTGCAGTTCTGGTGTGTTTTGTAGTTATTTTTGAGCGAATTTGCAAAGATTTTGACTTGGGATGCTCTGCAATTTGTGGTTGATTTGCACAGGGATTTTATGAACTATATAAAGGAGGCTAAGATGAGATACAATAATGGGGACTGTGGGAGTTGGGATATAGACCAAGAAAGACGGGCGGCGGCATAGAGTGGATGGAAGGTGTGTTTGGGCATTGTGGTAGCCCTCTCCTTGGATGATGATGATTACTAGTGTCCCTAGTTTCAAGGTGGGATCAGTGAGTGTGAAATTGAGGGAAAAAGTGGGTGTTGGTAGTGGGAAGAGGGTGGTGGAAGGGGAAGAGATAGGCTAATTGACATAAATTGCAGAGCACAAATTGAATGCAGATGTCTATTGTGGGGGAGAGAGAGAGAGAGAGAGAGAGAGAGTTTTTTTGTTATTTTTAATATTTTTTAAATTTTGGACTCATTTACGTTTTTTCAAAAGTTTATGAGCAAGATTGCAATTTATTCTTTATTATTTTTTTTTTTGTTTTTGTTTTATTTTAATAGATGGGTAAAATGGTCAAAAAGATACGAAAATGACGTTAAGCGCTACAAAAGTGAAAAGTATGGATGTTTTCCACAATATAGCTCAACGATAGGGATGTTTTGTGCCAATTAACCTTTTTTTAATTAAAACCGACTACGTGTATATTATTTTTATCCCTCAACAAATGTGAGTTGTGAAAACTCGCATACATTGTTAATGGTCAGCTGGATGGCTACTGGGAACGAAAATGTCAGGATTAAAAAATTAGGGACCCATTTTCTACTAACTGAACAGGTTGGGGTCTAATACTGCAGTTTTGCCTTTAAATTATTTGCCTATAAGACAAATATATTTGGGCCAAAAATGGGTTGTGAGTATTGGGCCATGGGTGATAACAATTCAGGATCCAAGAAGTTTCGATCCTTTAATATTGGATCCATTACACAGTAATTGGGTGCCAAAATCAATGGACTTTCAAAGTGAAATCTGGGGCTTCGATTGTTCCCAAAATAAAATGAGTAATACTATTTGTACATCATAGTGTGTACAGATACATGACATGAAAGAGAAAGAAAGCGCAAAAAGAAGAACGAAAAAAAAGAAGAAAAGAAATCTTGCTATTATAATATTTCTCTCTCCCATATTATCTATCTGTAAATAGTAAACCGTTATGTAAACAATGATTTACTAATAGCATTATTCAAATAAAATTACTTCTAAGGGCAAAACCGAGTTAATCTATAATTTCTTTTTAAGTGCAAATAGTAAGTTTTTCTCGTGTTAAAGTATCAATACGTTTAAATCAATAAGACTAAACAGAATATGTTGGTTATTCGCTAAATAACAACATTCTATTAGTTGTATCTTAACTCAATTTTCCCGTGGTTAAGATTTATACGAGAAAGAACACCGCATTTCAAACAAATTTTTTTTTTCACGATAAAAAGGATAGAATCTTATCCAAACTTCAAAAGACCTATCATAAAAACCCTAAATGGTGGGTGTCCCCCACCTTGTTTTGGTCAGAGCATGATCAAGTGAAATAACCGGCCTTGGAAGAACACCTAACAATATCACTATCATAGGAAAAGTAAAGGTACCTAAATTTACCAGAAAAATAATTGCTGTTTATTTTAAATGATATAATTATTTGTACCGTCAAAAATCGATAGTGATTTTTTCACCATGAACTCCTTTTAACGATGACATATTTTGTAAGTGAATAGATAGAATTAGACAAAACAATAATAAAGTAATGTCTCGTACATTTCTTCGTCAATCTTGGCCTTATTTAATATTTAGTTAAAATATCAAACATAATGAAATATTATGAAATGAGTAACTATATTTATCAACATGATGATAGAATATCGATAATGTGACAATTCATTATCTATCACATTTTCATCTCTCTCTCATAAAAATTGAAATGTTCAATCCTATTATTCCACGTAAATTGACACATTTGATTTTGACAAGTTGACATTTAGAAATAGTGATGAAATTGTGACATATAGCGGTAACACATTAAGAGCGTGTTCGGTAGAGATTAAAAGTCAATTAAAATTGAAAATATTGTCGTTATTGTGTCCAACTAATCTAATAAAAGTCAACAATAACGGCTGATTTTTTAATTTTAATCTGATTTTAATCTCCACCGAACACGCCCTGAATGATAGAAAAAAGTGTTGTTCCCAAACTAAACACAAAACGTTTTAGAGTTTGATCCAAATTTAGTTAGATATTTGTAGATTTGTTGGATTGGACACTGAAAATGTCAAAATATGAACCAAGGTGGAAAAGATGTGCATTGCCACTAGTTGGCCTCAAGCGTACCGCTCGAGCGTCGGGTGAAAATTTCAGCAAAGAGCTACCATCTCGAGCAACGCACTTGCCGCTCGCACAACACGAGCCGGCGCTTGGTATCGCGCTTGTCCGATCCAAGATTGTTTTCTTTATTCTGCGCAATTTTTGATGTTATTTCCGTCTTTAAAACTATTATTAATGTTTGACATGTACCCCTACATATAATTGACTCTTCTTTATAGTTAGAACAAGTTAGAAACATTGTATTAATTTTATTCTTTCTCTATATTATATTGAATTCTCCATTCTTTTGCCAATTTTTTCTTGAATTGTGATCGCCACTTCATATTGTGCCATATAATCTCGCTTCTTATATTCCTAACAAGTTGTATCAACATACATAATTTTTGTTCGAATTCTAACA
>CAIGRK010369601.1:0-13292 GCA_903798315.1 Fraxinus greggii | reverse complement strand
ACGATTTCTTGAACAAATATCTTGTACGGATAGTTCAACTCATCAACTTCATTGTAGATTTAGGGCGTGTTCGGTAGAGATTAAAAGCCAATTAAAATTGAAAATATAGCCGTTATTGGGTCCCACTCATTTAATAAAAGTCAATAATAACGGCTAGTTTTTCAATTTTAATTTCTACCGAACACGCCCTATGGTACTAACTTTTAAGCAGACAATACAAAAATAAAATCTCATTCATTCATCCCAAAATTTTGAAAGACTTTCACAAAAAAATTAATATGCATTTTTTTTTTGTTTCCTTTAATATTTTTCTTTCATTTTCCCTTCCACGAACATTAGAGTTATGATTAATTTTTTTTTTCAGATTATATTTGTTTCTACTTTTCTTTTCTTTTTCCTCTCTTTCTCTTTTTACTGTTTATCTACATTTTCTATGAAAAATTAAATTGCAGCTAAAGATTCTTATAACCTTTTTTTTTCCTTTTTCATCCAATTTCTGAAAAAATCTATTTGTAATTAAGCTATAAGATTTTATATTGAAAATGCTAATTTATAATTATATTTAAATGGTTCTTTCTTAATTTTTAAAAATATGTCATATTTATAATATTGAATATTAAATTATATATATTATTTATTTAAATTAAGATAGCTTATTTTTTTTTATTACATGAGAAGGGAAAGAGAATTGTGGGTACAACCACCTTATATGTGAAAAACTTTCGCATTAGACCCCTGAATTATATTTTAAATGAAAGTTTTCAAAAGCATTTTGAATTCTATAAAAGTTTATAAAATTTTTAGGATAATTAGCTCATAACATCCTTACCTTTTACTATTATCATGTAAAACGTCTTTATATTTCATTTTTTGGCATTTTCACCCTTTTATTGCGCAAAAGGTAATTTTCATCCATTTTTTCAATTAAAAGCTGTGAAATGATGAATATACCATTCTATTTAAATAAAACAAAAAAGAAAAAGAAAGAATTAATTGTAATCACATTTTCAAATTTTTTTAAAAAGTGCAAATAAGTAATTAGCAATAATGTCCCTAACTTTTACTATTATTGTAAAAAACATTTCCTATCTTTTAAAGATTTATATGAAAACATAAATTAAAAGAAGATTTCAACTAAATTTCATCAACTAAAATATTGCTTTGAACAACACTTGAGACTAAAATTGCCACCAAGACATTCCAAAAATGCATTCAGCAAAGACAAAATAAAGATTCAACAGGAAACATAAGTTACAAGAGTCTCACAAGACAAAATTTTCATCAGCAAACTATTGCTTTTCGAACCATTGTAAAAGTTACAATTTCTATTGGCTAAAGAAAGTATTCATCTTGCCATTTCAATAAAATAACAACTCGAACTTTAGCCTATGCAGGAACCAAGTGTAGTGCATATTCTGTTTATCTATAAAACAACTCTTAATGTTCACTGAAAGCATTTACTCTAACAAAACAAATTTTACGAAGATTGTTCTACCTCATTGTTTTCCTCTGGTGGACGAGTTGCTTCTTCTTCTGATACACTATTCATCTTTGATGGACTATACTTCATCAACAGCCTTTGTTTGTTTTCCTTCCACCATTCTTCTGCCTGCTGTTCAGCAAACCTTCGCTTGCTGTAGAAATTGTGCAATGGAGCTCATAATCAATAGTGTGACAATAAAACTATTCTTCACAAGTTTTCTATTGACTTTCTGTAAAAAAAACTACTGCATAAATATTTATGCATTCATCAAGTGCACAAATTAAGCATAAATTGACATCCATATTTCATTAAGAGAATTCAAATTTAATTGTAATTCTTTAACATGTAGAGAAACATATTTGCTATATAAGAAAAAGTAGAAAATGTGCTAGCCACTTAAGTGAACGAACTAGCAAGTACTCTGTTGTTAGTGGTGAAAGAGACCCGGGTGTCCATTACTTCAACTTCACTTTTTCACTTTTATTCCAAATTAATAGAGATATACAAATTGCTCCCTTTTCGCTTGGCTTTATCTCAAATTTGAATTCAAATTCTTCTCTAAACTGAAATCAATGAAGCGGTAGAAGGGAAGTGGGCTCACAATTAAATCATGTACTTGCACACACGAGAACACCAAAAGAGAAAAAGTTCATTCTCTTGAACAAAATATTTTTTCTCTTACAGTTTCTAGAACAAAATAGTAGGAGTATTCCATGCATGAATCTCAGTTCTAGTGCATTCACTATGCATGCAAGCATAATCAATCTGGATGAGTGCATTTGATGTAGATTCATGATACAAGAGATTCATGAGTCTTCAAGAATCAACGTAGTATCCACAAGCCAGATTAATATCTAGCATGATGAGAGTTTCGTAACATTACCTAATTTGTTTGAAATATTGAAATTGAGTAGCAATTTTAATAAACATTCAAACAAATACTAAAATGCATAGGATATGATTGTTTATAAATATGAAGCCATTTCAAGGGTTAAAATTTGAAAAATGAAGTCACATTAATGAGTGAATATTCATCATAAATGCAATACTATTTTTATGAGTGTACACGTGTTCATAAGGTAAGAATCCACAAAATATAACGAAAGAAGAAAGAGATATCTTGTAAAGTACCTGAACCTAACCCTCTTAAAGATCTTGGTACCATTTTCAAGTTGAATCAGTGTAACATAAACACCTGATTCAAATTGTTCAATAATTTCCTTTTGTCCTTTTACAGCCTTAGGTGTTCCAGAACCACCTTCTGAGGACGATTGGTGCCCACCATTTGTACCAGTAACAGAAGATCCATTGTTTGGTGGTGGAATTCCATCAATGTTCTGTGATATGTCTTGAACTCCTGCAGTACCCGCACGATCGTCCATCCTATTGTGCCCCTTGTAATTAGATTCACTGGCTAATGCAATTTTATTAGACTGATTCAGTTGGTCATGCATCAATTCTGTTGACAAAGTAGAACTGACTTCAGAAGCTGAAGTCCCAATTATATCCTTAAAAGATTCAAATTGTGCATTCATGGATTTGAAGGATTCACTCCCAGTTAACTCTGGAGGGAACTTCTCTGTATTTTCTTTTAACTGAAACAAAAAGATGAAGATACACAGGAGTAAGAGAGAGCAAACTGTAAAATCTTGTAATAGTGTTTACTCATCACTTATATTTAGCCAGTTCATACAAATGATACAACTCAGGTGTTGGAAAAATGGAGGTAAAATAAACTGATGAATCAATGGAAAACAATATATCAAGTTTAACGAGAATAATGTGGGTCCAAATTTGTTTATGTAAGTCTTCAAAAAAGTTATAAGCGCATTAGCACAGTTCATTTATCACAATAAGATAAGAATAGACGATTATATTTTCCAATCAGTTTCATTTAAATGTCACTTCTGATCTTTTGCTAAATAATATCTGTGGGCCTTCTTTGAAGGAACGCCATCCTTTGAATCGATTGTTCTCAAATAGGCAGTTTAGAGATGATACTCTGTCTTTGATTGCAAACTAAAAAATGTCTGAGAAATGAAATTCAAAATTATGCAGGTTTTCCTCACAAACATAAATGAAAAGATGAAATATTTAGATCACCTGAGCAGTTAAGGAGTTGACAGCTTGCATTGCTATAGTACAATTGGACGATCTTGCTGCAGCCAATGAAACAGCTTCGTATGCATTTTTCTTTAGCTTTTGAATTTCTGTATCTTGGACTTCACCCTTCTGCTTTAAACTTTTAACCTAAGATGCATTCAGAAAATTGTATGTGTGCACATTGAAAATCTTGAGGAAGATAATGAACAAATTAAAATATGAAATCACACTTGTTAACAAGAAGAGCAATAGAACACCATACTTGGCTTTGCAGTTTGGACACTTCTTGGTTCAGAAGCTCATTTGTCTTATTTAAACTGTCGATGAAGCCCCTTGAAAACACGGGGGTAACAGAACGTGGAGGACTTGGCCTTCTAGAGTATGGTGAAACAGGTCTTGAGTTTGACAGTGATTGTGGCTGCGGCAGCTGGGCTTGTGGTGGTGCTGTTACAACTGGCTTTAGAGCATACTGAAGAGCACTAAGTGAGCTTGGGAAAGCAACATCTCTTAGCTGCAAAAGTGATTGAACTTCGGAAGCACGCACTGTGGAAGAAGAATTAGATTTCGTCCCAGGCTTGCCAGACTTGATTTCAAAGTACTTCAAGGGTTCGGTAGTGGGTGAAAGCAGAAATTTTGATGTCCGACCCTCTCCTCTTTCTATTCTACTATCTATTTTACGAGGAAGGGTGCTCACTTTTCGACTAAAAGTCAAGGTACTTCCACTCTCTGCAGCCTTTTTCATTTTCAAATAGCAGGAGTCACAGACTCGATGTGGTTTCCCTGGAGTTGGAGCCAGTGCTGCTCGCAATGCCTTTTTGGAACTGCAAGCATGGCAATGCACCAACCCACAGTTATAACAGTTATGTCTTTTTCGAGTAAAACCAAATGCTTGCCTGCAACTGGTGCAAACTGATTGATCTACACCAGAAACCCACTTATGGATGCATATACTCGCCGTGTAGTTTGAGCCACATGTGATAGTCCTCACATTTCTGTCTTTTAATGCTTCTACCAGTGTTGGAGTGTTACGATCTTCTGAGTCACCATGTCCTAGTCTTCCATTGGCACCTCTTCCCCATGTAAATACTTCACTTCCTGAAGTCAGTACAGCTACGTGATGTGCACCACATGCTATTTGTTCAACAAACTCTCCAACTAATCTATCTTGTACTAGACAAGGAGACTTTCCATCGGATTGTGGATTGCCCAGCTCACCATATGCATTACTGCCTGTGACGAAGACATGACCGGATGTTGTAAGGGCAACCGTTGCATTATGTCCGCATGCTAGCTGGTGGATATTGTAATCAATAAGGGAAGACACACATGTTGGAATTAGATAAGTTTCCTTGTTTCCATGGCCCAGTCGATATTTATCGCCATCACCCCACGTGAATATTTTTCTAGGCAAAACATATGAATTCGACTGGCTTCTCATCTCTATTATAGCAGCAGTGTGCCACACTCCGCATGCAACTGCAACAGTCTTCATTCCACTCACAGATTGAACCTCCTTTGGATACAGGATGCTTTCACGGTCACCATGACCTAAAGCTCCAAATGTCCCATCACCGAATGTAAACAGTTTTCCAGTAGAAGTTGTTAATGCGGAATGCCAGGTGCCGCATGCAACTGAAAAAACTTGAAGGCCTTCTAGAGGACCCGAAACTCTTTTTGGTATCCAATGGCTAACATCATTTCCATGACCAAGAAGTCCTGCGCTATGGGTACCATCACCCCACGAATATAAATCACCAGATGCAGACACAGCACAGGAATGAAACTCGCCACAAGCAACAAAATCGACATTCATAGTGGCCAAAAAGTCAACAAGCTGAGGATGACTGAAATCTTTTTCAATTCCATGACCGAGTCTGCCCCCAGATTCCTCTCCCCACGTGAAAACCTCGCCTTGCCTTGTAACAAGAGAAACATGCCGAACGCCACAAGCAATTTGTTGTACATCAAGAACTATATTTGTCTCCAGGGGTTTAGGAGTCAATACATCATTCTTAATGGGAACTGGATCCCCAGATCCATATGTTGATACTTTGTCTGACCAAATCTCACCCCAGACATAAACATCACCCAGTGATTCTATATCATCTGGTCCAGAACCTTGACTTGAGCAACTAGGAGTACTAGAAACACTAATTCGGAAACCATCTGCACCACTTGTTCTTACTTGCATATTTGCACATTCAGACCCCACATCTGAGTTTCGAACAGCATAAGAACTTCCACTAGAATTGGAATCAGTACCGTGGGCAATACTTGTACTGAACTCTAATGCAGCACCAAATGGACGAATGTCTTGAGTGAAATCACTACCAGCATGAATCTGCAAGCAAATAAACACAAATATAAATAGGACAAAGTTCTTGGGTTATATACTTCCAGCATGTAAGGAAATAAACTCGAATCAAACTAGCTTGATAAAATTCTTCACCACCACAAATTCTAATAATCTTGATGGGGACTAAAATCTTTTACCCATTTACAGAGTACACATTTCAGATCTACATCTAGAAATTGATGAGCTGTATCAAGAAAATGAATTTCTATGTCATAAACTGTTCTGAGCTTGTAGTTAAAAGTAGAATTATGTCATAAGCTGTTTTAAGTAAGAAAAACTTTCGAAAATGGTATTATTTGATGATTGTTAAGTTCTGGTCAGTGACATTAGAAAACGAGGATATGCCATCGAGGTGTAAAATGAATTTCGCTGTTTTGCATAACCATTCTCAACTTACTAAGCTTACTTGACTAAGAACCACAGAGAAAAACTAGACAACAATCTCAACAGTAACAGAAAAACATAATAATTCTGAGTAACCAGCTCATGTTCTTCCCCTCAAATAAATCTGTTGAATTTGCAAGTCACAGCTCTATTTTTCTGCTTATGAATTCCGTATCATGCTGAAAGTAGAATTGTTTTTGGGAAACTCTTCAAAATCTGCATAAAAGAAGGGATAATTTCCCGAGTGTGTGGTCTTTTCATATTAATTGTAAACATCTAATTTAGGACACGTTTCAGCTGATTGCTTGTAAGCAAGTATTCTGAAAGAGTGTATGACATGCATTATCAAATGGAATCTTTCAAATTATTGAAGTAATAAAATTATTGGCAAAAGAAAGAAGCGAAGATCCGGAAATTTGGGATATGTTTTTTCATCATAATAACTGATAATATTTGTTTTTTTCCAAATTCCTGCTTCAGAGAGATTACAGGAGCAACAAGGTTTTGTGATTGACAGAGAACGCGGTAAGAAAAATGGAGAAATTTATTGATTTCTACAGAATAACGGTTGGGGCGAAATTTTACGTCAGAAATGTCACTCCGGGTATGTCTATCATGTGCGTGACGAGTCAAAATTAAAGCTTTCAGGCCAGCAATCCACACCTCTGCTTCAGCTTTGTCCTTGCAAATCTATAAAGTAGAAACAAGATGAAATTATTGAACCTAAAGTCACAGTGACTTAATATATTGCACTCAAAATGTAATGGTTTTGTTTACTGACCAGATCAAGAGATCTTTCACCATTATTATATATAAGAGAAAAAGATAAGTACTCCTTCTCGGGGCGCAAGTATCTCTTGAAAACAGCCTGTATAGGCATATTGACAAAAAAAAGTTATTCTCGTTTTCTCTAGCTAATGACAAAGCATAGTTTCAGATAATATATGCCAAAGCAGATTACATATGAGTTTTAATCCACCCAAAAGACAAGTGCTAACTTACGGTTCTCTGCCCAGGAATAAGCTTTGAAACAGAAGATAACTTCAGATTTCTTTCAGCTGCATGGGAGTACCAGATTAACGTAGTTTCGTCCTGGAAATAGAATCAAATCCTAAGCATCCATGTACTTTAGATTATTGAATCATATATCATGTTTTCTCGTCAAACTGATATTTCAATTAATAAATGCACAAGAAAATGCTAATGAGCTACTTGTAGAATCCAGCTAGGACAAGGTGTGGCTCACAACCATGTCTGTTTACAAAAAAAAATGAGTATATGCAGCCCAGATATTTGAACACTCAGACTTATTTATGCGTATTAACATAATAAGAAGTAACCTTTTATACAAAATAATATTCAGGCATAGAAAACCAAAAGATATCCTTACTATGCATGAAGACCAATATACTATTTACCAAGCAGGCAAGCAACACAAATTGCAAAGTTACTCTAACTGTTGCAGTAGAAACTTGCTAACTGATTTTTCTTTAGTAGTCATCAAAAGGCACATGTATGCACAAAACTGTTAATGGATCCACAGGTACGACTTCATTTTTAATCATGATTAAATAGGAATAGACTTATTGCATCCAAGTCTAGGTAGAAATGGTTTTCTATTCTAGCACTGTTAATAGGATATTACTGTAAACAATAAGATAGAGTTGAAAAGAAATAAAGATTTCCTCCACCCAAATTCTTGCCAAGTATTTCTACAAGTCGTTCTAACATATGGCATTTAACTTGTTAGCACCTTTTGCAAATGTGAAGGTGAAAATGTCTTGGGCTTATATTGCTCGGAAGGATGAGCTCAACATGGAGGAAAAGAATGAAAATAGCAAATTTGTTATTATGCATGTTTCAGTTAGGGAGGGAACAACATTGGAGGAAGCAAAGCCAAAGGTGGTGTTTCAATGTACCAGAGAGAGTACATTTGGTATAGTAGAATAAGGACAAAGATATAGGTTGTTGACGCTAGAGAATTTTTTTTTTATTTTTTTTTATTTTTGGGTATTACAAAAATTAGAGAAGTGACTTTATGACCAACACTGCAGCAAGACAACTAATTAATTATGGACTTTATTATCAAGATATCCATGTTTGTGCAGAATATTAAACATTTCAAATTGCAAGACTGTTCCACAACATTTTATCACCAGTAACTTGGGCAATTAATAGTTATTATTTTATCAAGAAAATTATACAAATGGTGTTTCATTACCCAAAATATGGATCAAAGAAACTAGCTAGTTCCTGAAATATAAAAGATGAATGTGCACGAAATTTTCACAAAACTTGAAGTTTATAAATCCTGGGTTGGCATAAGTTGTACAAATAAAATTTAATCGTGGCTATGCAGCGGTTTTCTCCTTGCAGTCTATTTAAGGAGATGTGTTTATTTGCCACAATCCCACATCGCCTGGGGAAGGAAAATGTGACAGATTTATATGTGCAAGGACAATTACCAATTAGTATGAGGCCTTTTCTTGAAAGCCGTAGAATAAAACTATTCGGTCCACATCGCATGGGAAAGGAAAATGAAACTGATATATAAGTGAATGGACCATTTCCAATTGGTATGAGACCTTTTGGATGAAAGTCAAAGAACAAAACTGTGAGCTAGGAACAAAGTGAACAATATCACACCAAATGGACAGGGATGTCACAATTTGAGAGGATGGAGACATTTTAATTAATTTATAGTAAGAGAAGAAGAAGGCAGAAAGAAACTGAGGTTGAAGTAATTGGCTAAAATAGCAAAAAATATTCCAGAAGGCTAAGAGCAGGATTAAAAGAAAACAATGTTCAAGCCATGTACATTGTTAACAAGTTTCTTAATGTTGAACGTAAAAAAATCAGTTAGTTCTCGGTTTATTTTCTTGCTTCTCCTAAAACATGCACCAGCACCCCGCCCCACATATACTGATGATGTAGTCCCCAAGAATAATTCTGTTCTCTTCTTATAGATCCGAAAAAAAAAGGCCTGTGTCACAAGGAAAAAGTCGATTATTTTATGTTGATAGTGAAGTACATTCTACACTTATGCTGCTGAATATATTAACAAAAATTACCCAGTCTAGAGAAGAAAGTATGAGGGAACAATAGGCATAAATCTATAATTTTCTACAGATAGCATACAACTACAGAAAAATCTAATGACGGGAAGATATCATCCTAATTAATCCCATAAAATCTAAAATTCTGGTTGGTAGGATTTGACCATGCTGCACAGCCTGGTTTGTCTTCAGATTCTCAACTATTTCAATATCATCTCTACTAACAA
Source organism: Fraxinus greggii (assembly GCA_903798315.1). Classification (NCBI taxonomy): domain Eukaryota; kingdom Viridiplantae; phylum Streptophyta; class Magnoliopsida; order Lamiales; family Oleaceae; genus Fraxinus; species Fraxinus greggii. The sequence continues at coordinate 3,683 of CAIGRK010369601.1, read as the reverse complement.
GAACTATATGAAAGTTTTGTGAATTATCCAATTTCTATGGAATTTGATTTCTTTTCACACAGTTAATGCAAGCAATTATTTTAACTGATGAAAAATTTTATCACCCTTGTTAGTGTTTGGGTTCATGCATAGGACATTATGGAAATGTATTAAGTTGAAATCTTCATATAAACTCACAATTTCAACCAGAAAAACTGAAATTGTAGTTTCAAACATTAACAAGAAAATGATTTGATTATTGATAATTTCTTTGCATCTAAAGATATGCTACTTTTTGAAGTTTTTAAATTGTCAAATAGTACATTACATACGAAACTGATAATAGTAAATTATTAATTATTATAGTAATTATTGCATCCATAGTTGACATGACCAATAATTTAGCTTTGTAGGCAATTTCAAAGAAATTCGTGCAAATACAGTTACAATTGAGCCAAAACATTCATAATCGGATAAATCCTACAAGCAATCAGAAAGAAAATTCTATAAAAGATCCTCAAACATCCTGTAATATCCACTATATAGATATATAGAAATAAGCTTTCTTCAGATCTTCAAACGTCGAAAAAGGATGTTTCCATATGTTGAAAAAGAAATTGAAATGAGCCACTTCCTTGGGTAATTTAATATATAAACCATTTACATAAGATGTGTTCCTGGGTATGTAGCATGAATCAAAGAGAAAAATGATAAATCAGGCAAGATTGTCTTTCTCCTTCCATTATCCCCCCCAGTTCAAATTGCTGGAGTGGAAGAAACAGTTCGCCATAAATCTTTCCATCTCCTTTTCTTTATCATATTCTAAGTCCACACACTTTATCTTCTAAGCTTCTACCAGATGCACCAATTAACAGGATGGTAATAAAACACATTCATACACTCTGGAGACTTCTCCAAACTTGCATTGCAACACATAATATTGATGGCTCAGCCTCTCTTACATATTGAAAACATTTTATACATAGAAGAATTCAAATACAGTGGAACTATTCCCCACATGACTATCAATAGAACAATGTATTAGCATCACAATTACATAAAAAGATCTCATTTATCGGGGAAGATAAGACCATAATCACTCACAGGAGAAAGTCTGAATGGGCAAAACTTTGGCTTCCCCTTTCTGTTGTACTTGATTAATTGTGTACCCTTCTTCAAAGCAATGAGTGCCTACAAATGAAGAAAGTAAATGGAAGAAAGCAAACGATGATATTAAACTTATCCGTCAATTTCAGTTAAGAAAGGTCCGCAAAGTGTATAGTAGTACTAAGGCTTCATTAAGAAGTTCTTAGCTTAGAGGAAGGACATTTAGATGATTCCAGCAAAAAAAATAAAAAATAAAAATTTGATGACACGAGTTATGTATAAATAAGTATCAACGAGTCAATAATCCATCCAACACAAATGCATATCCTTCTAGTTATTTACCCTTTCCTTCTTAACTCGTCATTTAATTCTCTACTTCCTATCCCGATCAATTCTTTATTTCAATATATTATACATAGTCTAAGTTTGTAAAATACTTAAAAATCATGTCCAATCAATCTTTAAATTTTCATATATGTTACACATATTCAAGTTTGTGGAATACTTAATAACTTCGGCAGTACTAAAACACATATTCAAGTCTACATAACCCGTACTTCAATAATAATTCAAACAATTCCTACATGTGTTTGCCTATGACAAGCGAGTTTCATAACCATAATAAATCAGAAAGTGTCTTACCTACTCAATTTTTTTATAATTTACACTATAATTCTTTCACAAATTTAAGATTACAATAGTATATAGAACTACAAGAACTTTCACTTTTAAATGCAAAATTTTTTGCCTTGAAAAGTCTCTTGACATCCCCTTTTCGAAAAAAAACAACCAAATAATGACTTTATACAACAAAGTTAACCTCGAAAAAGTAAAATTTCTTAATGACGAGCGTGTTACCTGCTCAGGGTTGCAATAGCCAGAAGGATCTGCCATTCCATCTGAGACAAACGTTGGGTACCCACCAAAGAAATTGTCCCAACCATCCGCATAGTCTTCATAGGTGATGCCAATGCCCTCTCTTTTGGCCTATCATCAATTTCCCAGAAAAAAAATAAAAAAATAAAATAGAATCTTAAGACAAAATTCCAGCTAATATTTCTCTTCAAATCTTGTAAAGCTTGACATTCATGATTATCCAAGAAAACTAATGACCCATTAACGATTCACTGAAAATGACAGAAAAGAACCACAAATTCCGGCGAATTCAATGCTATTTTGTTTGTAATCCGAAGTCGAACAATTTGGTGATTACAAGAGATCAGAATCAAGAAGATGAGAGAGAAAAGTGAAGAGCGAGAAAATGACACGAGTTTAGGAGAAGGTTTGCAGCTCAACAGAACGAGGCGCGACTTTGGCGCGCATGTTTGGCCTCCACAACCACCTTATGAATAAACTCTCCCAAAGAAATAGAGTAATTAGGTCCCTAACTTTCAATTTGTAGCAATTGAGTCCTCTATTACAATTTTATAACGAGCGGATCCTGATCGTCACTCTTGCATACGGGTGGGCACGGGGTAGTTTGGTCCTACCAGACCAAAACTTATTTGTTCACACATATATTTTAAAGTGTAAAAAAATTTCTTATTTCACTTTCACGTCTTTTTTTAATCGATAAAGCTATTGATTATTCTGAATATATATTTATAAATTTATTTATTGATCATAAAAGATATATTTAAAATTGAATAAAAAATTAGTTATATACTCAAATTCTGATTTTTATCCAAATTGAACATGGGCTAAGTACAGTTTTTATGAGTGTGATCCTACATTAAACTTGGGCTGAACTGTTCATGACATCTTGAGTACTCGGACTGGGATGGATCATGGGTTGGGTCGACAAATCTGCATGGCCTGACCCGCCTCAAATTTTCTAATAATTGTAGACAATTTCTTGAGTGTCATCGTTTGTTAAAATGCCAAATAATTGGGTTATGTAGTGCAAACAAGCGAAAAATAGTAGAGCGAACTAAAAAAATTTAAACAGTATCGATTCGTGTTAATTAAAAATGTTGTCGTGTCTTTCACAATTATCATTGGAGGCCAATTTTTAGTAGTATCTGTTAAGACAAACTGAGGATTTTGACTAACTTTTATAGCAACTTTAACATCTACCCTTTGTCAAGGAAATCGGGTTGTGCTTCCACAATAATTTTGATCACGTTTTAATGACAACAAACAATTAAGGATTACTTAAAGAAGAAGCTCTTCAGGTGTTGCACAAAACTTTAGACAGAGTTCATACGAATGAAACCATGACAAAAATCTCATAATATCTCATTATAGGCTTGAATTCGAAGTTGAAACAAATCATTTCATATTTCTCTCTTTTGACCAACTTCATGTGTCTGAAATCAATCTTTGTATCTCATAGCACGGTTTTCTATCTACAAACTTTTCTTCCTTACTCGAGGGTGTTTCAGCTTTGAGGATGGCTGGATTATAATGTTCGGTTTTTAGGATTGACTGCGCCATGTAAGTGTAGACTTGTTGGGAAATTTTGCACTGGTCTGTTTATGTATGGTGCTCTCGGCCTTGCATGTTTTGGCAGAGGCTATGTGTCACGCAGTGATTATGCTTATCTCCCCATTCGGCACGGCAAACACGTTTATAGCTAGGCGTGAGACCTATTTTAC
>CAIGRK010369506.1:0-14820 GCA_903798315.1 Fraxinus greggii | reverse complement strand
TTGTGGGCTGCGTTTCGTTTCAGTTTTCATCTGTAAAACTAATTTTTCTGTTAAAAAAATTCATTTTATTGATACTGTCACCGAAATTGTGATTAACACCTCTTTCCTTGTTGATGGTAAGCTTCCTTTTTTTTTTTTTCCCCCTATTTTTTAATGATATTATTGTTATTATCTCTCTTCACACACTTGTATTTATGTATCTGTGGCATCCAATGTTTGGATGTCGGCGAATGGATTTCTTTATTTTATCAATTTTCTGAAAATAGGTAAAATTGCTAGGCTTTTTATTAGTCTTGTGAAGTACCCAAAAAATAGGTTTTTAGGGCTTTGGCAACAAAGTATAATTTTTATTTTTCTATGTCCGGCTAAAATTTTGCATCAAAGGATTTCATTAATGAGGCAGTTCATTTGGTTATTTTCTGCATTTTTGTTTCACGTGTATGTACAATTTTGTTAATTTTCTATCTAATTTTGTTTATTACTTGACGCATAAATACACTTAATGTTTTACCAACTAGGGGTTGTGGGTATAAATAATTTTGTTGATTTTCTGTATAAATTTATGCATCTCTTGATGCATAGATAGACACACGCATATTGAAATGTACAATTGCACTGATTGCTATTTTTATTTTTGTCTATACGAAACATGCCTTAAGTTCTTGGAAATGTTTTACCTCTAAAGCAGTTCATCTGGTTATTTTTTGCACTTTCGTTTCATGATTATGGGTAATTTTCTTGAATTTCTATACAATTTTATGCATTTCTTGGTGCAAAAACGCATATTTATATAGAAACACACAAATATAAATTTATTTCCTTTACTAACTAGGGTTGTGGGCATTCTTCTTTTAGGGCATTCTATTGCCTTTATCCTTATTTTTAGGTAAAATGAAAATCAGTATATCAGATAGAGATACATAGATAGTACCTGTGAGTAGCTATTATTATATGAATTCATTTTCTGTGCATCTCTTTATTTAAAGGCATACAACTGCTTATTTTCTCTGCCTCACTTTTTATTCCTTCGTCTTGATAAATTCAACTCTGTATATTCAGTATGCCTATAATTTTTCTGCTATCTTGAGTTAGGTATCGATGTAAAGTATACGTCTGAAATATTATCACTGTTTCCGTAATATAATGCTGACTAAGTTCCTCTTAAACTGTGATCTTTGAGTTCTCGAGTGCTTTTACAAAGACTTCAGCAAGTGTAAGGTGATTAAGGTTATGGATAGATTTTTGGTTGAATAGATAAAGACTGCAATTACTCCATCCTTGCTTTAGGTTTTCGTCACCAACCTTGTAGTTGCATCCAATTGTAATTGCATGTGTTCTGGACTGAGGAGTACCCCCCTCCCCCACCCCAACCCTTACTAAAGTACCTAACCTTTTCTTTGAAGTGTCTTGAGATGTGAAATCTTGAGATTACATAGCTCCTGGTTGGCCAATTTGATTTGGCTGGTTTTTCTTTTTCCTGCAAAACCACATAATACATGTCCGAATTTTCAAAGTAGATCACGTTTTGACAATAAGATTCATTTCCGTTTTGGTCATCATGTTTACTTTAGTGCCATGCATTACATTGACTTGTCTATGTTTTCATGGGAACAGGTATCTATCTGATAATGCTTTAACAATGAATTCAATGATACACCTACTTCTATGTTAACTGAAAGCTATAAGCTTAATGGCTAGAAAGCGAAACCAAGAGAAGAATGGATTGGATCGTTGCTTATCAGATAGTAAGAAAGGAATTTCAGATTCTGGACCTGCAGTTAAAAATACAGAAGGAAGAGTCAATGAGAATGAGAGGAAAGATACTCTAGGGGAAGAACTTCCAAATAGTAACCATTCGGTCATACCTCAAACAAAGAGCAGGAATGATACAAGTCACGTACTAGATGAGAAGAAAAGTAAGAAAAAATCTAAGAAATCTCTTACAAGAGAGAACAAAAGCATGGATGCAGCACAGGATGATAAGCTGGCACTTGAAGAAGGCAAAACTTGTATGCCTACAGTTGAAGTTTCTGATGTGAGAGATAAAAATAAAATTCCTCCCGAGAGTAATTGCAGCCCTCAGAATTTGAATAGTTTTGCTGATTCACAGAATGAATTGCATGCAGAAGACAGAATGGGCGATGTAGAGTTTCCGGATACTGAGCTTTTTAAGTGGATGAGGGCTTGTGCTCTTTCCATATCAAAGGCATCTATTGAATGGGTAGAGAGGTACAAACCGATGTTTGTTACTCTCAAAACTGAAGTACTAAAGGCACGGGATTATGCTCGAAGGATGATTGAGCTTGTGCAACCTATTGTCTTCAGATGGATTGTGTATTTTGGTAATACAATTCTTCTTCTGTTGATGGTTTGGTTGGACTGTGCTATCAGAGGCGTGGAATCCTTGCTGCGCATGGGGACAACATCAGTTTTCTCTATCATTTGGTTTGGTGTCCTCTCATCAGTTGCAATGGTCGGAATGACGAAGTTTCTGATAATACTGGTAAGCAGTAATCTAAACAAATGACCTATACTTATCCCTTTTTGGTAGAAAAAACCTCAGAAAAGACATGTACTAGAAGTTGCCTGGTTTTCTGCTTTAATTTTCTATTATGTTGGGAATAGCTGCTATTTGAAGGTTTAATTGTGAATTATCTATCAAGCATGTTTCTTATTTGCATTTTATGGATTGTTCAGGCAATCACTGCTGTAATTGGACTGTTCGCTGGTTTCGCACTTGCAAGTGTATTTATTTTCTTTGCTGGAGCGACTTTCTTGTGGTTATATGGAAGCTTTTGGACAANTATACTTATCCCTTTTTGGTAGAAAAAACCTCAGAAAAGACATGTACTAGAAGTTGCCTGGTTTTCTGCTTTAATTTTCTATTATGTTGGGAATAGCTGCTATTTGAAGGTTTAATTGTGAATTATCTATCAAGCATGTTTCTTATTTGCATTTTATGGATTGTTCAGGCAATCACTGCTGTAATTGGACTGTTCGCTGGTTTCGCACTTGCAAGTGTATTTATTTTCTTTGCTGGAGCGACTTTCTTGTGGTTATATGGAAGCTTTTGGACAAGTGGACTAACTATTACTTTTGCAGCAGGTGCACATTTTTCTCAGAATACTTGGAAATTTTCACCATCTAGATTCCTTCCCTCCCCTCCCATACATAATACCACTTGGCATGAAGCTTAATTACTATTGGCACTGAGATTGGTGGTTTATGGAACTGCAGGGTTGGCATTCATACTGAGCCATGATCGCATTGCATTGTTTATTACAACCGTGTATTCAATGTATTGTGCATGGACATATGTTGGATGGCTTGGTGTGTTTATTTGCCTGAATTTATCATTTATTTCAAGTGATGTTCTTCTATACGTCCTGAGGAATACTTTAGAACAAAGAAGGCCCGACATTCATGCGGAACAAGCAGCTGGAATGCAAGGTGGACCATCCTTTTTTTCCCATGAGTCGATGCATGCTTCATCTAGTGGAATTCGTTCTGATGTACCAGATGATCGTAATCCTGGAATACCTTCAACTAGTAAATCTGATTCTGAAATGACGTCTGAAGAAGAAGTTGTTAGGTTGTTGAACTGTAAAGATCATTATTCTGCATTGGGCTTGTTCCGGTTTCAGAATGTGGATGTCTCCGTAATCAAGCGGGAATACAGGAAAAAGGTGAATGTCAATATCTCTTTTATCGGGTAATTTACCTGAGAAATTTACAGTGTTGGCCTGTTGAGTGCTCTACCACCATGTTTGGTAAGACAGGACTAGATTGTCCTATGAACAAGATTTTAACTTCTTTTTCTTATTTAATATTGTCCATTACAGTTCACAAAACATGCACTACAAGTATGGATCTCGTTCTGTTGCAATAACTCGAGTCTAATGGAAATTCTTTGGAAAAAGGAAAAGAAAGCATACTCATAAGAATCATTTTTATTTTTTAAATGCACATTTGTTTGTGGTTATTAGGCAATGCTTGTCCATCCAGATAAAAATATGGGAAACGAGAAGGCTGCAGAAGCTTTCAAGAAACTTCAAAATGCCTATGAGGTATCTTTTTTTCTTAATTTTGTTCTCTTTCATTAGATTGTTTTTATTATCTGAATTGTTGTGCCTAAATAGATCTAACACCTTGTGTCCCAAGGTTTTACTGGATTCCATCAAGCGAAAAGAATATGATGATGAATTGAAGAGGGAAGAGCTGCTGAATTTTTTCCGAAATATCCAGAATGGTTCTCAAGAGGTTTGAGCTATAACCTATTCCACTTTCCTGAAATGACTTTTAAATTCCCAGAACTCTTACAGCACCCGCTTGCCTTACATGCATCTGGTGATGAATGATACATAAACCTAATCATTTAAAAAAAAAAACTTTAGTTTTGCATATTGACTTCAATGCTCCATGCTGTTATTACTTAGTATTCGAGGAGATACGAGACTTTTTTATCCCCTTCTTTTCATCATCACCAGCTGACAATCTTCTAATCCTGTCAAGATCTACTGCTGATAAAATAATTCAGAGAATAAAAGCATGGAATGGTCATTCAATTATTCCGAATATAGTCATTCCGTTGTCCCAAACATCATTATTTTCTGTTCCCAGTTTTACTTGGCAAAACATTTGTTTATTGAGATTTCACAATTAGAGTTTCTGGTTTCAATCTCCACCTTCAGCGGCAATTGTGGTTGTGGATTTGGTTTCTGTTGATTTAACCATTTTTTATTCCAATGTTCACAATAACACAAATAGAAAAGAAATGTGAGGTTTCTATGCAGTCTGGAAAGAATCCTTCTATAGGTGCCTTAGCATTCTTGCCCATGTCTCCAGCATCCATGAACTTATGTAGATATTTTTTCAGTTTTACATTAATTAGTCGCAGACTTATCGTTCATTTCAATTGCCTCATGCTTTCTCATGTTGCTTTTCCAGAATAAAGGGCGCGGCTTCGCTACCTCTAGCTTTGCACGCCCAGAAGCAGATGGGGAGGACCCACTTGGGGAGTTTAGAAGAATTGCGTGCAGGAAGTGTGGCTACTTTCATGTCTGGGTTCACACCAAGAAACCAAAATCTAGAGCAAGATGGTGCCAGGTTTTCCATCCTCTAATTTAAATTCATGGATTCAGTTTTCCATGGGAAAAGGCATTCAAAGAAACTTCATCGGGGTCAAGATTCTTTGTTTGCCCAAGATATATTTTTACATGGATTTTGATTTCTTTATTTTCTGTTCCCTAGGATTGTAAAGATTGTCATCAAGCTAAAGATGGCGACGGGTGGGTCGAACAGTCCTCACAGCCTCTCTTCTTTGGAATACTGCAGAAGGTATGTACCACAAGAAGAGTCAGAAAGGTTCAATTTTTCATCTTCTTGATTTATTTGCTACTAACTTCTTATTATATGTGCAGGTAGAACCTCCTGCTGCATATGTCTGTGCTGATGGCAAAATTTACGATGCAACTGACTGGTATATATGTCAGGTACAGTTTTCTCGCTTGACTGGATAAAGATAATGCCTTGTTGCATTTTTTACTGTAACTATAATTGTGTAGCGTAGAAATATTGTATGTAGACCACTTGTTTGATGTGCGTAAAATTTGCTGAAAGTTTCTGCTGTCTTATTTTGATAGAAATAGCTTTTTTCACATTGAATTGAGAGTTGAAAGAAGGAAAATTGTTAGTGACTGCCTGATATAACAAAAGAAACAGAAGATAAAAGTTTCACTTATTCAAGAGTACAGGTTAGGTATGAAGGTAAAATGTGGAAAACATGAAACAACGTTAATAGTATGACCAGCAATAACCGAAGAGGTGGACTTGTTCCTGTTCGGCTTTTCCGTCCGTTGATATAATACAATAGGTCCCAAAAAAGCAACCTAAAAAAAAGGAAAAAAGAAAACACACCCAAATAGAAGCATGTTAGGCTAAGCATGTTTGGATATATATGAATAATTCTTGGTGTGCATAAAATTTGGGGTGAAGTGGGTCCCACCCCTATGTACCAAATTTTGTGTACATGTAGCATGTCCCTATATATATATAGACTTTATTTGTGCTCCTTGGTGGTGGTTGCAGGGGATGAGATGCCCAGTCAACACTCACAAGCCTAGTTTTCATGTAAACACAAGTGTTATGTCAAAGAATAGCAATGGGAAGGGATCAAATTCTGGACAAAGCAGAGGTGGGATTCCGACACATAATATGGAAGAGACAATGACAGAGGAGGAATTCTTCGAGTGGTTACAAAATTCTATGCAATCTGGCATGTTCGAAAACTTTGCTGGCAGTACTAGTACTTCTGAGAACCCACCTAACCGAAATGTTCCCAAAACCGGGGGTGGCAATAGTAGCAGTGCAGGCAGCAAGAGGAAGAAAAAGGGAAAGAAGCAATGGTGAGCACACAGGAAATTAGTATCTTTACGGACTAAAAAGGTGAACACGCCAAGTGCGTATAGCCTTTGGTCTATTGTCAAACTGAAAGTTGAGGAACGTTTAACTAGTACTAATTGTATTTCCAGAATGAGCCAACCTTTTGACTCCTGTATTACTGTAATAGTGTGTACAGTATTTTGCCCAAATTCTGCTTGGGATTGAATTTTTGCTCAGGAAGTTGGTCATGAAGCGAATTGCATGTGGCATGGCCAGGGGTATAAAATGGCCGGTTGGCCTGACAGTGTGTGCACTTTAGGTGTCTCGTTCGTCAACCCATACTAGGGAATTCATAGAACCCACAACTTATATGCATTTAAAAGTACTACCAAATAAGCACTGAAGTTATGTTGATTCACAAGTTGGGATGGAATGAAATTTATTTAATCTTCTCTTAAAGATTCAATGGTATGAGATTTATCTGATTATGATACTCAAACTTTTGAATGTTGTGTGTGTGACAAACATCAAGTATTGTATTGCATTAGTATTTTCTGATTGCATATTTGGAAATGCGGTTTGATAGTATTAAAGGAGAAAATTTTGAAATATTGTGCATTATATTGTCTAAAATATTAAAGTTCGACGTGTTTTGGTTGAATATACCGTTTTATGAAATCCATAATATTTTTGGTACCATATGGTTTTATTTTACAAAAGATAAGATAAATCAACTCTTTTTTGAGGCCCTAATTCGTGAATGATTGAAACAGAAATGGCTTATTTGGATGCCAAATGTCACAGAGGGCTCGTTCTTTGCATTGTATTAATTTAATTAAAAAATAAAAAAAAAACTATATTTGATAAGAATTATGTATTGTATAGGGCTTAAATTCATCAATGACAACCCAATTTTATACTTAGTGTTATCACGGCCACTTAATTTGATTTTATTTCACTATGATCACTCAATTTCACATAACGTTTCAACTTAACCACCTAATTTCGTAAAACGTTTCATTATGACAACTCATATATTTTCACCCTTTCACTAATTTTAAAAAGGAGTAAAACGATAACTTTGCATTATATATATAAAATAAAATTTAAAAAATAAAAATAAAATAAAAACTTATTTTAAAAACCTTAATTAGAAAAATAAAATAAAAAGTTATTTATATATATATAAAATATTCCTTAAAAAAATTAAAAATTATTTTTAAAAAATTAAAATTAAAAAATTTATCTTTATTTTTTGAAAATTTATTGTACCTATATAATGCAAAGTTACAATTTCACCCCTTTTAAAATGAATGAAAATAGTGAAAAGAAGTTGGGTGGTTATGATGAAATGTTATACGAAATTTGGTAGTCAAGGTGAAACGTTATATGAAATTGGGTAGTCATGGTGAAAAAAAAATCAAATTAGGTAACCATGGTGATGCTAAGTATAAAGTTGGATAGTCATTAATGAATTTAACCCATTGTATAGTAATAATATAATAGATATACATAAGAATTGAAAGAAATGAAATTAATGACAAAATATACTATGCAAGTGCCCACAAGTTATAACTGAAATACTCTTAAGAATTATTAGTGAGTTAGAAATAACTTAGCTTAAAAGTGTGTTTAATCACCGTCCTTAAGGGCGAATTCTAGGTGGTCGAACTCCAAGATTCAATAATCGGTAAACCGCTATCAAGGATACGCTCGTTATAGCGAATCGATGCAGACTTTTTCATACATCCAACTAGAGCTCAATATATGAAGTATATTAGAAAATATTAAGAAAGATCGGTTAAAATCGTGTTTTTCATCTTACTAAAGGAAGCCTTTTATAGTATTTCGAAAACTTGGTTTATTACATTCATGGAGCCGAAGAGTTTAACAAACTCATCTTTTTGTTATCAAATATGAATTTATGAATGTTTAACTCCTAGACATTAAATTAAAATGAAAAAGGTTCATATATAAGTCCAAAATGAAAAGATAATAACTTCAAAATCTGAATTATTATACTTCCTTCCATAAAGATAGGATTGTTTCCATTTTAAATAGTTAGAACAACAAATTTTACTTACCTAATATACCCATATATTAAATAATTATTTAAATAAAAATAGTTCATGTTTGTTGATAACAATACATATTAAATAGAAACATAGTAAACAACTAAGATAATTATGCTCTCAACAAGGAAAGTAAACTATAATTTGTGACAAATAAATAAGAGTAATACTATTCAGAACCATTGGTTTCAAGCACCAGTTTATGTGACAATTGCATGATATAAAATGATAGTCACCAAAATGCAATGTTACGCGATTCATTTAATTGAACCAATCAAGTGTGACCACGTAGATTAGAGCTAAATAAAATTGTTCAATTAATGAAGAAAACAAACATATCTATATGAGACGAATGGAGTAATACATATTTATTTACATCTAAAGATTTTTAAGGCTCAAACTAACATGAAAATAATATGACCTTAGGAAATGGAGGAATTTGAAAGAGCATGAAATGTAGTTATGAAAATAAGCATTTAAAGAATGTTTGTTACCTAATATTAAACTGAACTATATAGCATTGGAATATTAAAAAATGTTTTAAAAAATAAATATTAGAATTTCAAATTTTCTTCAATATCTTTCACTATTCAACATCACATTATCAAACATACTAGTATTTTACATATTTCCAAGAAGGCCCAAAAAATAATTTTTTAAAAAATAAAATAAGAATAATATTATGTTAATTTCCAACTCTCAACTACCCCTTCCATGCATGAAAATGTCAATTTCACCTCCAATTCCTTCTCTGAATTCACGACGTGTCTTTATTACAAATTTTAGACAGCACATTTTCTTGCCACGTGGCATTAACGGTGTGTGTATATAGTGTAGAAAATGTAAACTGAACTACAAACGAAAGGGAACCCAAAAAACTTGCCATCTTTTCACTCATGGCATTGTCCATTTCCGCCGCTTCCACCACCGCATTCAAGCCTCTTTCACTCCTCCTCCTCCTCCTCCTCCACTTCCTTGGCGGTTCCGCAGAGTTCTTCATAGTGAATGACGAAGAAAAGACACCAAAATCCGATGTTGATCTTTTGGAATTCCCTTTAAATTTAGAGTACTTGGAAGCTGAATTCTTCTCATGGGGAGCTTTGGGCCATGGCTTGGATAGATTTGCTCCGAGTCTCGCCATGGGCGGTCCACCTCCTATCGGCGCTAAAAAGGCCAAACTCAGTCCACATTTGAAGGATATTATTGCACAATTTGCATTTCAAGAATTTGGACATCTGAGGTTAACTTCTTTGTTTGTTTGTTTTTAATTCTCTTCATTGGATTTGAAATCTTTTATCTTTAGTTAGTAAACAACATAGATTTAAAATTTTCTCACATAAAAGTTTAAATTGTTAGAGATGTATGACATGCTCTTAGTATGTGAATAGATTGATCATGTCCACTATTTTCATGATGGCGTGAGGAGAAAATCATGATTTTTGTTACAAAAAATAAAAAAGAAACCGCGAAAATGTTGGATGTGTAGAGTCTGATAGTACTGCTCACTTTTCTTATCGACTGCTAATCGACCTAATGGTTTGTCCATATAAGTGAGCCTCTTTCAATTTAAAAAGGAAAAACAAAGATGTGAATTCGGAAACATAATGTAATTTGCTTCTTTTCGTTGAAGTGAAACCTTGTACAGAATGACTACTATTTCGTAGAATTAGTACTTTTGATAGTACGGCGAAAATGGTTGATTTTAAGAAAGTTGATGGTGCAGAGCGATAAAGAAGATGGTTCCAGGATTCCCCAGGCCATTACTGAATCTAAGTGCATCTTCATTTGCTACTATTATGAACAATGCATTTGGGAAACCATTGGTACCTCCTTTTGATCCTTATGCAAATGACATCAACTATCTTCTTGCATCCTATGTTGTTCCTTACGTTGGACTCACTGGATATGTCGGGGCAAACCCAAAACTCCAAAGCTCTACAGCCAAAAGGGTACGTTAATTATTATTGAATCACTCCGTCTAAAGGTGTACACAGTTTTCTGAAATTGGTGACGCCGAGACTTGAACTCGTGAAATAACATGCTTCGCATGTCATTTTTCAATCAAAAACCTGACATGTATACAATTTACATAAACAGGTAGTGATTAGTGTTGAGAGTTTTGAACGCAAATCTTTGTTGGCTCTAATATTTTGAACGTTTGATCAGGTAGTGGCAGGCCTTTTGGGTGTGGAATCAGGTCAAGACGCAGTTATAAGAGCGCTCCTCTACGAGAAGGCAATGGTGAAGGTAATACCCTATGGTTTCACGGTGGCCGAATTCACTAATCGAATATCATATCTACGAAATAAGCTAGGAAAAGGGGGATTAAAAGATGAAGGACTAATAGTTAAACCAGCACAAGGTGCCGAGGGTAGAATTCGAGGGAATGTGCTCGCCGGGGACAAATTCTCTTTGGCATTTGATCGAACACCGGAAGAAATACTTAGAATCGTGTATGGAAGTGGAAACGAGAATAAGCCTGGCGGATTTTACCCAAAAGGAGCTGACGGAAAAATAGCCAAGTCCCATTTGGATGATGTGGTGAAATATAATTTGCTAAATACTTAGAAAATTTCGAGAATTTTGTGTAAAACTTTAGACCATAAAAGGTTCCCGCAATGCTAAGAATGATAAGATTTGATTTAAAAAAAAAAAAAAAATCTTGAACCGAAAAATATACCTCGTTAAGCACTTTAGATGTAAATTTATCTTGACTAAATCGACAGATTTGATTGAGATCCGGATCCAATATTTTAATGCAATTTCTTGCATGATAATTGACATTCCTTAAATGTCATTTTCGTCGCCCCCCTTTCTTGCAATAACTTCAAACAATATTTCCATATCACTTGACAAATCAAATAAATATACAACTAGAAAACTACTTACTAATGGTAGATAATACAATTTAGCATTACGGGTATTTAACACCTATATAAAACTATAGTATGTGTTCTAAAAAGCTTCTCTCAGCGGCTCGAATCTCGGGCAAAACGCGTCGCCGAAACCTAAGCGCTTTTTCTTTTTCTTTTTTTTTTTTGGCTGAATTTTTTCATTACTCTCTTTCGTCTTCCTTCTGCGTGTTTTCTTAATTTTTTTGAAAAAAGCTTTTCATTTGACTTTAATTTGACGTTTTTAAAAGTCTTTATCTGTATAAAGTTAAAAATGAATTTATTCGATAAAGAGTTAAATAAGATTAAGCTATGGTATCTACATATATAATTACGATCTTGAAACTCTTTATTATGTTGAAAACTTCGAAATCACGTATGAAGTTCCTATAAATTTATTAAGTGTGACTTATTTAATTGAAAATTAAAACTATGAAAAATAGTCGAGTTTTTACATTTTGAAAACTTGAAAATTGTATAATTGTATAATTATAAGAATTATTAAGTAAATATAATATTTTATAATTTTAGATGTTTGGTATGTATTATTTTAATTATTAAATAATTTTTAAAATAATTTAAAATAAGAAAATACTTTTTTACATCTAGACGTCGTTTAGGCTCGTTTAAACTCGTAAAACTTGAAATTTCGCTTCCACGCTATTGGGGACAACAATAATTATATTAAATTATATGTTCAATTAAATACAAAAAATTATGAGTCGTTTAATAGTACATTTAGATTGAAAATTTTCTGGTTTAAATAACCTTACATTATCCATCATTATTTGCGAAAAGGCCAATTTGTTCTTTCTTGGGCTTGGTTCTTTAATTGAGCCCAAATGTAATCAACCCAAACCCGTTTAGCGAATCAACCCAAATTTTATTGTACTTTACAGTAAAACAACAGTGCGGAGTCACCAACAATCTGCAGATTTCACCAAGGACTCGCAGTGTTCCTCCGATTCTTTTCATCTCCTGCAAATTTTAAGGTATCTTTAATAAGCGTGTAGATACAGTTGTTTATATGTATTGCTGACTTCATAATTTAAAGCTGTTATATATTTTCTTAAAGTTCAATTTCTGATGTTAAAATTTTCCTTTCACACCGATCTGTTTAACTTCCCAGAATATTGTGAATAAATGTGTGTGGTAATGTTCGCATCAAAATCCAGTCGAAAGTTGAAATCTTTATCATGGGTCACCGATAAATTTCTTGAATTTCACATCTGAATAAGTTTGCCGTTTGCTTTGGGCGATTTTATATGTATTTACGATATAACCGCTTTTAAGAATTGTTGCTGAATCTCCTAAAATGTTTTTATTTATTTTCTTACGTTTGACAGCAAGTTGTGTATGTGTTTAAATACTAATTCGCTTGCATTGTTGGACTTGGACTTGTGTTTTGGTTTATATTTTTTGGATATAGCTGCTCAACAGTTTTGTTGGATTTCATGTTATTGATTTCATTTTTGAATCATTTTTCTATGTTCCCATCATCAGAAGATTGTTTGAAAGTCGGAAAGAAAAGTATGGCCAATTTGGGTGCACCTGGAAAGGCAGCTAGCGACATCACAGATGAGTTACTGACTTTCAATGTCGAAAATAAGCAAAACAATGCAAAAATTATCTATTACAGGTTTGTTTTCTATCTTACTCGAACATCATTCTGCCTCTATGAAACTTCACTTTTATTAGACAATTGATTGCATATCTGTGTGGTACGACGGCGGACGTTATTTTAGTTGGAAAGATTGCCTCAACGATGTGACTCTGTTTGTTAATTATCAACTAGAATTACACAGTTATTATTGTTTCAGTGCAAAATATCTTGAATTGATCTCTACGGTGCACCCTCTACCAGTTAGATCCTTCTTTATCCAAAAAAATAATAATAATAATTTAGTTATTTATGAGTTGGAAAAAAAGGGAGAAAAGGGAGTAATAAGCAGTAGTTGCTCAATGTCTAGATAAATATGATCCATGTACGTTTTGCTTATATGTTTTTGTGTTTGTAGACTATTATTACTCGTATATGAACTTTGAAAGATAGACTTGACTTGTTATTTGAAATTGAAAATCAAAAGGCTACCAGTTTAATATTTTGGGTATCACCGAGTGGAGGTTAATCAGGTGAGGATGGACTTGTTAAAAGAAAAAAATTGCCATCTTTCACTCAAGAATTTTAAATCTTGCCATTCCAATGCTGCAAGTATTAACAGCCTCGAATTTGATGCTGTCTACATGCTTATTGTGTTTTTCTTTCATCATCTGATCATTGCTATACTTTCGATTTTCATACTTTTTTTGCAACTGCAAAATTTTGTTTTCGTGCTTCTAAATTCATGTCTTTTTTAATACAGCCGTACATTTATGTCCATTATTGGAGGAGTAATTGCTGGAATTCTGGGATTCACTGGCTTGACAGGATTTATATTCTATTTCCTTGTTATGGCAATCACTTCAGTAGGACTTGCTGCCAAGGCCGGTTTTTCCGTTCATTCTTACTTTGATGGTTGGAACAAGATTATACTTGATAGCTTTCTTGGCGGGCTTCTGGTATTCTTCTTTTATAGTTTCTTCTTTTGCTCCATTTATATCTTTTCCTTACTGGAATTCACGCTGCTTAAATTTTGTTGGATGATAACCATTATTTCTCCAAAAGCTACCGGCCTTACGTTTGATACTTGAAAAATGTAGATAATGTAATGCTTGGTATTTTAAAATATGTTATAGTTATTGCATGTTGAAAAATATGGATTAAATTTATTGGGCTACTTGACAAGGGTACAAGGAAGGTTGAACAACTTTGTTAAATAAAGCTAGGTTGCTCTCTCGAATAGATAATACCTTAATTAATATTTCTAGACTGTATTATTTGTATTATTGTCTCAGTTAAAAGCACCATTTTAGGTTCCCCTGCTACAATGTCAATAAAAGATGAGGAAGTTTTTAATTCAACATGATAACGGAAATGGTGTGAACTTTTTCACTAATAATAATTTTGCTACTAAACTGAAACAAATTTTAAAGAACAATGCAAGAACCAGAAGAATCTTCATATTGTATCAAGCAATATGTACAACTGCCATAAATCAAACTGTCACTTTCCACCATATGAGTTGGAGGGGAATCTTAATCTTTTAACAGCATCTTCTCGTAAAGGTGCTTCAAATATTTGACACTTTTTAGTGGGGTCGAGCAATCTGGGAGTTTGAATTATAATCACTGGAAGCAAATTTTACTGAAAACCATTTTTTGTAAGCTATTGGTAGTACCAGAATACATGATCGTTGCCATTGTTTACCTCGTGTTCAGGAGGACTCTTAAAATAAAAAGCATCCTAATATACATTCATGGTGATGCATTTATTTTCAACTTTGATGATTTTTTTTGTTTTTATTTTTGTCACAATGCAGCTAATTGTGCTTATTTTTGTTTCTTGCAGTCGTTCGTGCTCTTCTGGACGTATCCTT
>CAIGRK010369440.1:0-10515 GCA_903798315.1 Fraxinus greggii | reverse complement strand
CCCCCCCCCCCCCCCGCCGCCCCCACCTCTTAGCTTTTTATTATCTCTGACCAGACAACTCTTATGGCAATTCAGCCATAAATCAGCAATAAATTTTCATGTGGCAGATCCTCTTTTGTAAAATAGTGACCCTCAGCAAATAGAACGTTGCTAACTATGTACCATTCATTATTTCATATGGGATAAGGATAGATTCAAAAGAGGCACTTTTACTTCTTCCTACTATTTTAGTTATTGGAAGAGTCAATATTATAAATGAAAAGATGCTACATGTACAGAAAACAGTTACAGATAGGTTGACAGAATGCTGTCATTAGATTTTTGCACAAACAACGCAGTCATGACAGCCGAATCACGTGCCGCCAACACTGCACCTATAAAGCAGCTTCACATTTTTCCGTGTAAAAATAGTGTAATTGTTTAGTATCAAAAGTTCAATACATGGAGATACCTTATCTCCACTATATTTTGGTATTCACACAAATTCTTATGTTGACGTTAAAATCTATATAGACCACATAGTATAAGGTTATCTTTACTAAAAAGCTGAGCCAGACAAAACAATTTTGGTTAGCCTACTCACTTATATTATTTGATTTTTGATCTTGAATTTATCACCAAATGTCGGACTCTTACAAGTAATTTTTTAAATGTACTTTACAGGATAGAATACGTTTTAATACTTGTGTAAGGAGACAACATTGTTTAAATAATCAAATTTGATATGCTAACTAGTAAGAAAATTGAATTATTTTGTGTAGGGTTTTCTTTAAGGAAGTCATTTATGTATTTGTCTCTTTTCGTACATTGGACCACTAAAGGTTGGACCATGGAATTTGTGGATATATAATTGTGTACTACCAATTATCCTATCAATATCAAAATTTATATACCAGGCAAGTAGACAAGGGAGTGGGCCACGTGCCACTTAAACGTAAATGTGTCTTATTTAAATGTGAATTGAAATTTGGAAAACAGATTAGGTCCTGCTGTCACATATTTTTGAGAAATGGTTGCAGCCATGTCGTCTTTATATAAGTTTGAATTTTACCCATAATCTAAGTTTTATGATATCTTTTCATTATCTAGTCAATATTAAGAACTTGACTGATTTTCGAGAATTCCGTTTCAATCCATATATCAGTAATCAATTTTCGATCAAGTACGGGTTGACAGTATACTTACCATTGATGAGAATAAGGAAACAATGATTTGTATTCTTAGTGATAGTTAAAGCGATGAAAAGTCGAGAGTTTAAACAAATTAATCTTTTGAAGTTAAGCTCTTGCATTCTCATCATATTTTATTGATGAAATAAAGAGGACAAATCCCTTTAATGCTCTATATTTTGATGATTTTAACAGGGGCGGTCCTAAGATTATGGTTCCGCGGGAGCAATACAGAATCACGCGAAATATAATTTCTATTTAGACAAGAACGATAATATTCAATATGTAGTACATTTTTTACAATTGTTTTTTTACTGCTTCCCATACTTTGAAAATACCGTATAGTAGTCTTGTTATCAATTTCATTAAATATATCTATTTCAACATACACAACTAAGCTATCATTTATTCATTGGTCTCCAAGTAAGTGTCAATAATGTGGGCTGGGTCTTGAAAAAATTTGATGTCAAAGGACTTTGTTGACTTTGGGTTCAAAATTATAGGCTAAAATAAATTGTGAAAAAATAAAACTGATATTAGAATTAGGGTGTGACCCGAATTTCTTGTTGAAATAATTGAAAAATTCTAATTGAAGTGCACGTCAATGAGAATGCAATTTTGAATACTATTGGAATCATATGTCAAGTTGAAATTCTATTTTGGAAGCAGGTTGGGAGTTGAAAATTGGTATTGGACTTGAAGAAGAGTTTGTGACGGAGAAAATAATTTGAGCAAAAAAACATTTCTGAAAACCCCGTGCCACAACGCCAAGCACGGGAGCACGGAGGTGGGCACCGCGGTGCCCACTTTTCTCTTCTTCTTCATTTTGACTCGATTTTTGGCATCCTACTTCATCAACAAATTTACCAAGAGGATTTGGACGTCTTCTACATTATCTCTATAAATATTAGAGGGCAAGTTCAGTAGGGCACAAAACCTTTAGGAGCTAGTAAATGGTCGGATTTGAACAATACTGATCAGTGGAGTTCAGAAGATATGGATAATGCCGCTTTACCACCATCACCTACGGTGCCATTGTATCCAATTGCTAAGGATAGCCATAATGAAAAAGGGTATGTAGACGCTGATTTTGTTGAGCATATTTTAAGTGGAGTAGAAAGTGTACAATCAGTAACGGGCCTTCTGTAAAAGTAATTGGTATTGATTATGCTTTGGTGTGTGTTACAGCCCATTTTAGTTAATTTAAAATCATAACAATTTTTGGCAATCTGAGGTAATTCTGCAGAGTAGTGCTTGGATTCATTGGAAGAGGTGGAGTATTGTGTTTTGTTGGAGAAAATAATTTTTTGGTTATCGTTGAACAAGTCAGTTCATTTCTTTGTAGAATTCGTGTCAAGGTGGAAATTGTTAAAATTTGGGTGTAACGCGAATTCCTTGTTGAAGTAATTGAAAAATTCTGATTGAAGTGCACGTTAGTAAAAATTCAATTTTGAATACTATTGGAGTCATATATTAAGTTGAAGTTCTATTTTGAAAGTCCATTACAAGTTGAAAATTGGTATTGGACTTCAAGAAGAGTTTGTGATGGAGTAAAAAATTTGAGCCAAAAAAATTCACAACACCAAACACCACGGCGCCGACCTAGCCTGTTTCGGATTTTTTACTTTTTTCTCCCCTTCTTCGTTTTGGTCTCGGTTTTTGGCTTTCTACTTCATCAACAACTCTACCAAGAGAGTTTAGACGTCCCATATATGTTTTTCTATAAATATTAAGTTCTTCTATATAATTTTATAAGTGCGAGAAAATATATTACTAAAATTATAGGATCCATTGTAATTTTCTCTCTTCTTCATTATTCTTAAATCAATAAAATCTCTTAATTCCTCTACCATATTTCTTGTCTTTATTATTCTTTTGCTTGATAAAATACTTTATTATTGTGTCATATACCTTCAACATCTCAATATGACGGTTGGTTTCATAACAATTGGTATCAAAACTATTCTGGCATCTTGTTTATTTCACAACAATTGGTTTCAGAGCCCAGGTTCAACAGTTCCGCAAGATCGCAGAGTATGATTTGTTCAAAGTTTTTGTTCATGATAGCTTTCATAAAGTATGACATTTCATTTTTGGATCGAAACACTAGATTTTTGTTATGATAGGTTAGGATGGGTGTAGTACTCACACAGCTAGATTTGGATGATGCGTGGTCGAGAATTGATAAGATGCCCGCAACTTTGATCACCGAGGAGAAATTACCGAATGATAAAAAGGCAGTTTCTCACATTCATCTTCTTCTATCGAATACCATTCTTCAGAACATTTTGAAGGAGATTTCAGTAGCTACTTTATGGTTGAAGTTGGAGCAATTATGCATAACTAAATGTCGACAAGCAAATTGAACCTCAAGCAACATTTATACCATCATCGAAGGACAAAAGGAGGATCATTAGAAGATCAACTGGTTGTATTTAAAGAGATAGTTTGATTTTGAAACTTTAGAAGTAAAGCATGACGAAGAATATTTGGCCTTGATCCTATTGTGTTCATTGCCCACTTCATTTTCTTTATTTATAAACATGATCTTGTATTATCGTGGTACTCTCAACACAGAGGAGGTGCATGATACTTTGTATTCAAAAGAGAAGACGAAGCATCTGGTTTCTGAGACTAGAGATGGAGAATGCATGTTTGCTCATGGTAGTTCTAGAAGGGGCAGATCAAAGTCTAAGTTCAGTAATAAGATTTGTAACTATTACAATAAGAAGGGACACTTGAAGAAGGACTGTTACAAATTACAGAATAAAGAAAGGATGGCTGGAAGTAGATATTTAGATACTTCAAGAGAAGCAGACATCGCGGAGAATATTGGAAGTGATGAAGATCTCTTCGCTATTTTTGACATTGAGTCTAAACTGAAGGATGATTAGATTATTTATTCAGCATGTACGTTTCATATGTGCCATAGTAAATACTTGTTTACGACATATTAAAATGTTTCCAAATGAGTCGTGATTATGGGAAACAACGCATCGATCAGGTTGCTGGAATTGGTACAATCAGATTGAAGCTTTTGGATGGGACAATTAGAACACTTGGCTAGGTTCGACGTGCTCCAGATTTGAAGAATAATTTCATCTCGATCTTCCCTTCATTCAAAGGGTTATGAGTTCTTCGGTGGAGATGAAGATTTGAAGGTTTGTAATAGTGCACAGGTTGTGTTGGAGGGACGAAAAAGATATCAGTTATACATCTTGCAGAGTCATGCAAAATCTAGAAGAGTCAATCAGCACATGTTTAGTACCATGGTCGACATTTAGTTTGATACAATACCTTTAAGAGCTTGTAAAGGATTGGATTTGAAGAATACAACTCAGTGGAGTTCAGAAGATATGGAAAATGCTGCTTTACCACCATCATCTATGGTTCCTTTGTATTCAATTGTTAGGGACGGATCCAATGGAAAAGGGTATGTGGATGCTGATTTTATTGAGCATACTATAAGTGGAGTAGAAGATGTACAATCTAGTAATGGGCCTTCTGTAAAAGCATTTGGAATTGATTCTTCTTTGGGGTGTGTTACAGCCCATTTTAGTTAATTTAAAATTATTATGATTTTTGGGAATCTGGGGTAATTCTGTAGAGTAATGTCTGGATTCATTGGAAGAGGTGGAGTATTGTGTTTTGTTGGAGAAATTAATTTTTTGGTTTTTATTGAAGAAGCCAGTTCATTTCTTGGTGGAATTCATGTCAAGGTGGAGAATGTTAGAATTTGGGCATGACGTGAATTCTTGTTGAAGTAATTGAAGAATTCTAATTGAAGTGGACATCAATGAAAATTCAATTTTGAATACTATTGGTGTCATATATCAAGTTGAAGTTCCATTTTGAAAGCCCATTGCGACTTGAAAATTGGTATTGGACATGAAGAAGAGTTTGTGATTAGAAAAATATTTCAGCAAAAAATGAAAAATCAAAACACCCGTGCTATGGCGTCCACCTGACCTGTTTTGGATTTTTCGCGTTTTTCTCTCTTTCTTCGTTTTGGTCTCGATTTTTGGCTTCCTATTTCATCAACAACTCTACCAAGAGGGTTTGGACGTCCCCTATATGTTTCATATAAATATTAGGTTCTTCTATATCATTTTATAAGTGTGAGAAAATATATTACTTGAATTATAGGATCTATTGTAATTTTCTCTCTTCTCCATTATTCTTAAGTCAATAAAATCTTTTAATTCATCTGCCATATTTCTTGTATTTAGTATTATTTTGTTTGATCAAATACTTTATTGTTGTATTATATAACTTCAACATCTCAATCTGATGGTTGATTTCATTACAATTGGTATCAAAACTATTTTAGTATCATGTTTATTTCACAACAATTGGTATCAGAGCCCAAGTTCAACAGTTCCGCAAGAGAGCAGGGTATGATTTGTTCGAAGTTTTTGTTCTAATGGCTTCCATAAAGTATGATATTCCTTTTTTGGATCGGAACTCTAGATTTTCACTGGGCAGGTTAAGATGCGTGCAGTACTCACACAGCTGAATTTGGAAAATGCGTTGCTGTGAATTGACAAGATGCTTGCAACTTTGACCGCGGAGGAGAAATTACGGAAGGAAAAAAAGTAGTTTCTCATTCATCTTCGTCTATCGAATACCATTCTTCAGAACATTTTGAAGGGGATTTCCGTAGCTGCTTTATGGTTGAAGTAGGAGCAATTGTGCATGACTAAAAGTCTGACAAGCAAGTTGAACCTCAAGAAATATTTATACTCTCATCGAATGGTAGAATGAGGATCATTGGAAATCACGTGGCTATATTTAAAGAGATTATCGCTGATTTTGAAACTTTGAAAGTAATGTATAATGAAGAATATTTGGCCTTGATATTTTTGTGTTCGTTGCACACTTCGTTTTTTTCATTTAGAAAAGCGATCTCGTATAGTCATGATACTCTCAGCATAGAGAAGGTGTATGATGCTTTGTATTCAAAAGAGTAGATGAAGCATCTGGTTTCTGAGACTAGAGATGGAGAATGCATGTTTGCTCATGGTGGTTCTGGAAGGGGCAGATCGAAGTCTAAGTTCAGTAATCAGATTTGTAACTACTGCAATAAGAAGGGGCACTTGAAGAAGGATNGGAAACTTTGAAAGTATAGTATGATGAAGATTTAGCCTTGATCCTATTATGTTCGTTGCTCGCTTCGTTTTGTTCTTTTAGAGACACGATCTTGTATAGTCGTGATACTCTCACCATTGAGGACGTATATGATGCTTTGTATTCAAAAATGAAGATGAAGCATCTTGTTTCTGAGGCTAGAAATGGAGCTGACTTTCTTACTCATGGTGGTTTTGGAAGTGGCAGATCGAAGTCGAAGTTTAGTAATCAAATTTGTAACTACTGCAAGAAGAAAGGGCACTTGAAGAAGGATTGCTACAAATTGCAGAATAAAGAAATGATGACTGCAAGTAGATATTTAGATACTTCAGGAGAAGCAAACCTCACGGAGAATATTGTAAGTGATGGAGATCTCTTAGCTATTTATGAAATTGAGTCTAAACTGGAAGATGACTAGATTATTTATTCAGCATGTGCATTTCATATGTGCACTAGTAAGGACTTGTTTACTACATATAAAAATGTTTCCAAATGTGTAGTGGTTATGGGAAACAATGCTTCTTGTCGGGTTGCTGAAATTGGTACAATCAGATTGAAACTTTTGGATAGGACAATTAGAACACTTGGCCATGTCCGACATGTTCCAGATTTGAAGAATAATTTCATCTCGGTCTTTCCTTGATTCAAAGGGTTATGAGTTTTTTTGGCTGAAATAGAGTTTTGAAGGTTTGTAAGAGTGCACATGTTGTATTGGAGGGATGGAAAAGTATCAGTTATACATCTTGCAGAGTCATACATAATCTGGAAAAGTCAATCAGCGCATGTTTAGTACCATGGTCGACATTCAGTTTGATACAATACCTTTAAGAGTTTGTAAAGGATCGGATTTGAAGAATACTGCTCAGCAGTATTCAGGAGATATGGATAATGTTTTTTACCACCATCATCTACGGTTCCTTTGTATTCAATTGCTAAGGACGGACCCAATGGATAAGGGTATGTGTATATTGATTTCATAGAGAATACTTTAAATGGAGTAAAAAATGCACAATCTAGCAATGGGTCTTCTGCGAAAGCATTTGGTATTGATTCTATTTTGGGGTGTGTTACAGCCTATTTTGGTTAATTTAAAATCATTATGATTTTTGGAAATCTAAGGTAATTCTGCAAAGTAGTGCTTGGATTCATTGGAAGAGGTGGAGTTTTATTTTTTTATTTCTAGAGAAATTAATTTTTGATTATTGTTGAANTAGCAATGGGTCTTCTGCGAAAGCATTTGGTATTGATTCTATTTTGGGGTGTGTTACAGCCTATTTTGGTTAATTTAAAATCATTATGATTTTTGGAAATCTAAGGTAATTCTGCAAAGTAGTGCTTGGATTCATTGGAAGAGGTGGAGTATTATGTTTTGTTAGAGAAATTAATTTTTTGGTTATTGTTGAAAAAATGCGGAATTTGTGTTAAGGTGGAGATTGTTAGAATTTGGATGTGACCCGAATACCTTATTGAAATAATTGAAGAATTCTAATTGAAGTACACGTCAATGAGAATTGAATTTTGAATGCTATTAGAGTCCTATGTCAAGTTGAAGTTTCATTTGGAAAGTCCATTGTGAGTTGAAAATTGATATTGGACTTAAGGAAGAGTTTGTGATGTAAAAACAATTTGAGCAAAAAAATTCAAAACACCTAGCGCGGCGGTATCCACCTGACTTGTTTCGGATTTTTCGCGTTTTCTCTTCTTCATTTTGGACTCAATTTTTGGCATTCTACTTCATCAACAACTCTACCAAGACGGTTTAGACGTCCCCTACATGTTCCTTATAATATTAAGCTATCCTATACAATTTTATAAGTGAGAGAAAATAGATTACTAGAATTATAGGATTCGTTGTAATTTTCCATCTTCTCCATTATTCTTCAATCAATAAAATCTCTTAATTCTTCTACCATATTTCTTATCTTTATTATTCTTTTGCTTTATCAAATACTTTATTATGGTGCTATATAACTTCAACATTTCAATCTGACGATTGGTTTCATAACAATTGGTATCAGAACTATTCTGATATCTTATTTGTTTCACAGCACATGAAAAATTGGAAATCCAGTGGTGGTGATAATAGGTCCACCCCTAATTCTAACAAAAAAAAAAAAATGTATTTGATTGTGGCAGCGTGGTTAGAGATTATTTATGTTGACTCTATGTTAAATCTTGTCATCTAAAACACATATTGAATATATATTGATCCTCTCAAGAGAATTATTTTAGGATCAAAGGGTTGATTTTGTATAATAAAAATAGTGAAAATTGATGTTAAGTATTTGTGACCAACAGACCAAGAAGCTGACACATCTCCAAAGCTCTCTGGATTAAGCTAATGCAATCAGATGAGAATAAATGAAAAATAAAGAAAAAATTTGTCGAATTGAAATGGGAAAAAAATCCTTCTGGATGCCTTTCTGTGAAGTGTAAACCATAAGAGAGATAATTTGCATACATGTATGGATAGAACAATCTGTGGATTCTCACTAAGAATCTATAATCGATGAACATTTTAAGTATTAGGATTTTCATCTTAAAAAATTAATCTTATTAAAAATCAGTCCAAGCATTTACATGTTAGTTATAGTTTCGATATTTGATCCATGTGAGACTTATTTTTGGAAGGTCCCCACAAGATGGTACTTATTTAAGAACATCAATCCTAAAATCCGTGCTCGATAGAGTTATTATATGGATTGAATAGCTTGTTTAGAGCTTAATGAACTCTAATACTATATTAATTCTCGAATTCAATCTTAAAAGATAAACGTCATTAAAAGTAGTAGCTCAAGTCGTTAAATGTTAATTATAATTTCGATATTTAGTCAATGTCAGATTTATCCTTACTTTTTTTTTTTTTTAATATTTGTATTTATGTCTTCAATTATTTTATTCACGCTTAAAATTATCAAAAAGATGATTCCATATAAAAGTTATGCTTAATAAATGATGTAAAAGAAGATTGAGCTATACTAAACAATATATCCCTAAATTTGTCTATTGTAGAGTATATTCTTCCGTTATTGAATGTTAAGAATTTCAAACTCAAAGAACAGGCCATACTTAATATTGAGTCATGGAATTCCATGTTAAGAGGCCAACAATATTAACAAGGGTAACACAAATACTTATATATAGTTTTTTTTTTTTTTTTAATTCTCAATTAGGAATGTATTCCTTAACATGCCTTAGAGATGCTCATATATTTGAACACATTAATCTTGAAATCTGAATACTCGTTTGAGCTAAAGACCAAATTGTTTATTTGAACTTTTTAGATTATGATAGCATATTAACTTTTTTGATTCAAAATTAATAACTTTGTTTTTCACCCCTTAACTTCTTGTATCTTAGATCAGACAACTGTTAAGGTAATTCAGCCATAAACCAGCAATAGACTTGTCACATAGCGAATAGCCTTTAGACAGATAGTGACTCATCAGGCAATAGAACGTTGTAGTCATATGTACCATTCATTATTTCACATGCGACGACGGTAGAATCAAATTAGCAAAATACTTTTTACATTTTCTTACTATTCGTGGTCGGAAGGACCAATGTTTTTAATATTTTGGATTTATTATACAAGTTAGTTTTCTCGTTCTCGATGGTATTAAAACCTCAATACATATAGACATCTTATCTCTTACTATATCATAATATTGAAACGTTATATGTGGATAATACAAACTATAGACCACATAGTATCTAGTTATCCTCATTAAAAGTTGAATAAGCCCCTGTTTGGTGCAAATTTTCAACCCAATAATGCATTTTTTTTGTTGTCATGAGGAATATGTGGTTGAAAAAGAAGGAAAAGATAACGATAAGATAAAAAGAATTATTTTATTTATTGATGAGATGAAAATATTATTTTATTGAAAAATATGTGGTTGAAAATTAGCAGAAGAATAAAAAATAATGTGTTTCAAACAGACAACACTTTGTTTATTTACTCTAGACGCCTGTTTGGTATACATTAAAAATCTGATTTTTAGTTGATTTTGATAAAAATTGATAATATGTATAGTTGAAAATTTATAATTAAAATTAATTATTGATTTTGAATTGAAATTGAAATTGAAAATACGCGTTCTATACTAACAAATTCGACCTTATGTGTGGACTAATATTAATTAAAGCAACAACTCACTTTTAATTAGTTTCTAGATGATTAAACAAGCAGTCTAATTATCCTAAATTGAATCGTGCG
>CAIGRK010369409.1:0-11185 GCA_903798315.1 Fraxinus greggii | reverse complement strand
TGAAGTTAAAAACAGGTTAAAAAATTTTTCTGCCAAGACATGGCGCCTTGGCGCCAAACAACGTCTAGGTGCCAATTGAACTCCAGTTTATAGATTTTTCTATCAAAACAAGGCGCCCAATCGCTGACCACAAACCAATTTTGGAAAATTTAAGGCCATAATCAAACACCCAAATTGGCCCAAACTAACATGATTGCCAAACTTCAACCCAAAAGTCAGCGCCCAAGTTGCCTAACCAGCCCAAAATTTACAGATTTTTAGTGCCTAAGCGCAACTTACGTGACACTATCCCTTTTTCTCCCCTTTTTAAAACTCTCCTCCATTTACAATTCATTCTCTTTCAACTCCTTCTCAAGCCCTAAGTCATTTTTCTCTCAATTCTTCAACCTCAAAAACTCATTCCCCTCACAAATTAACACCTCTCCAAATTTTTGTGTTCTCTAATTCAAAAAGGATCCTACAAAAGGCCTTGATAAAGTTTGGGAAGGAAACCTCCACAAGATGGAAAACTTGACTTTGTGTATCCTCCGGTATTCCCAACACAACCATCCAATCCAACTTCACACTACCATGACGCCAACAACATTGAAAAAAATTAATTCTTAACTTAGGGAAGTCCTCCACATTTGTATTTACTTTGACACTGGAAACAATGTTTAGATTAAGTTTGGGTGTTTCACTCATGCTTTTAGTATTATTTAAACTTGATATTTGTTTGTTCTTTAAGAGTTCTAGACCATTTTGATGTTTTTTTTTGTGTTGCGTTATATGTTAGGTGAAATGGTGAAAAAAGTGCGACTGTGGAGCTTGAAGGAATCAAAAAGTGATGATGATATGAACCGAGAAGAAAAGGACTTTGAAATAGGCAAATAGGGCAAGGAAATAGGCGCCAAAACAAGTATCGCCTCAACGATAAAGCACCAGCTGAAAAACAAAAATTGTATAGATGAGGCAGCACCAAGGTACTACCATCCAAGCACCTAGGCGCCACCCAGCCAAGTGAACCAGTGCTCCCCTAATGCTACTAATGCAGCACCTAGGTGTTACGTCGCATATTTTAGGGTTTAAAAAAAGCCCAATTAACCCTAACTCGAGATAAAAATGAAATGAGTCATAAAATAAAACCATAGAGGGACTTTTGAAGCACACTTTGACAAAAACGAATCTAGAGAACAAGTCAACTAAAGGAAGAGTCTGGAAAAAGAGAGATTGATTCAACTCCAAAATAGTTTTTTCTCTTTTTTTCTCTGTGCTTATGATTATGAATTTAAGATTTCCTTATCTTTCTATCATGAACTAATTCATTGATCTAGGGGATTGATGTAATCTATACTTGATGCTATGCTTTGATTTTCGATATATGTTTCTTTGAGGTTTATTTATAAGTTTATTTGTGTTATTTATTTTAATGCTTTCAATTAACTGACCATTAATTGATTAATTTGATGTTTAAGATTCGGCATTCGAGAGAAATTTTTTTGAATGTAATCATAGAATAACAAAATCTAGGATTTTATAGGTGTCAAGAGAAAGTATAAAGACTTTGAAGTATTTTTACAAAGAATCATAAAACTTATGATTTTCAAGATTTTTTATTCGAAATAGAGCTATTGGAATCGAAATTTAGGAATGATTTTCACTCGAGTGCAAGAGATGGAGTAGAAATATATTAGGGCTCTTCACTTATAAACTAGAAAAATCAATTGGAGATAAGTAGAGGATTACGAGATATAGTTGATAGTTAGATGAAATCAAATCCTATACTCTTCTTATATTGTTTTTATCCTTAAGAATTTACATTCAATCGTTGATTTAGTCAAACTTTCACTTTAGATTTAGCTAAATTATATTGATCCCATTAATTCGATCGTCTGGATAAAGTGAGGGGTAATAATTATAGTACTTAGTAGAGATTTAATTATCAATTCTTGTGAGTTCGACATCCTAACTCATTGTTATATTATTTGACACTGTACACTTCCAGTATAATTGCAACTAACAATGATTTTAAAAAAAACTACATAATACTTTTTCTAAGTATAATCAAACAAGATAGTTTTATTAATTAGGATGCAGAAGTAGACGGGACAAAATAGAATGAGATTTTTACACTTACATTCTCAAATTTTTTTATTTTTTATTTTTTTTTCATCAACTCTCAATTAATTTTCACATCTTGTATATAGGGACAATTTTCATCCAAAATATTTGTTATGAGGCAAAAAATACATATTTATCTTTCCAATGCCAACGAGGGGATTCTGCACTTTAAGTTCTATCATGGTGCCTTATTTATGAGTAAGCTAGGATTCTTGAATAGTCTCCATTAACTCAACCAAGAAAGTGGGGGCTTCTTTCACTTAGACATCCAGGTTGGTTTCTCAACCCAACTGACCGTGACTTTCGAGTGACCTCCCAATCAAGGTTTATTTTTAAATAATCGAAATAATTAACTAATATAAAAATTAAACAAAATATTTGCCCATCTTTTGAATGCACGTTAATAGAACATTTGAATGAAAATTGTGACTAGAGATAAAATATATTAAGTAATTGAAGGTCAAGAATGACAACACAAGAAAAATTGAGGACATAAATGCAAAAGTGAGCAAATATTGAAATCATTTCTTGTAATTAAATTGTGGTACAGATATAAAAAATTAAGTGGTCAAATCGGAGAAGCTGGTGTCGGGTCACCGATTTGCAATTGAACATTGCTTTTGATCGATTTTTTCTCGGTTACTTTAAAGAGTTTTGAGTCATAATCGAACCGATTTACTAGTCAGTTTCATGTCTTTCAGTTGGAACGATCTGTCCGATTCAATTTTGACAACATTGATAAATTCATGATATTCTTATAATTAAAGTGATTTTTAGACGCGTATAAGTAACAATTTGTTACCTAAATTTCTAAAACATGAGATAAATAGTTCTTTTTCTCAATTTCGAATAGTTGTGACATCTCTTTTAACTTTGGAAATTGGTGTTTTCGTTTGTTCTCGTGGTCTTTTTGTGCTACATTATTATTAGAGGAAAAATATCCACAATCAAATAATTTTAATAATAAAAAATTGAATTCTTGAAGGGAGACGTCTTTCATTATTTAATACAACAAATTTCATGTCTCGGGTATTTGAAAAGGACAGTATTTATTCGACTAGGAATAATTGTACTAAATATTGGAGGTTGAGATTTAACTCCTATAAAAATTGAATAAAAAATGATTTCGGTCTCTTTGTTTGAATTGTAGCAGAATTAGAGTTAAGAAAGATGTATACATTTTTATTATCTAAACGTATTCTTCGTATACATTCTTTTTTTTTTTTAATCATTTAATTGGAATTTAAAGAAAATTCTTTATTGATTAAGTTGAGTTCTGGTGATTTTTCTTCCTTTTTAATTAAAATGTTCTCATGGTGTCACAACGATTTCCCTTCCCTGTAGAATACGAGTGTTTGCAGTGAAGATATGTTTATTTATTAATACAGAATTGATAACTCATGGTTTTATTTTTTATGTTTAGTTCTTTCTTTAGTTTTTTCCTTATTCTGCTTACAGTTACGCACTTACTATTCATTTGACTTGCTGCCAGTCTCGAATAATATCCATAGATCACTTTCTGAGTTAATTCCATCAAAGAGTCGTGTTGCTTGATAGAACTTTTACTTTGATCTGCTCACAGGATTTTCATTAGATTATGTTACTTTTTAGCTGGCAAACTAACTACAAGTAATGAATTTTATTTGCTTGGAACAGGATGACTAGTGGCCAGTTTATGTCTGCATGGATAATCATGTTTCTCAATTGATATTTTGGTTTGTGATTTGCTCAAATTGTATCACATATCTTAGAATGGATCGTCAGGACACTTCAGGTTTTGTTAGTGGTGGATGTTGTCGTATTTTTGGAAGCTACAGTTTGATCTTTACTCATTAGTATTTCCCCTCTTTTCTTCTTTAGACCTCAGAAGTCCAGCATCTCTTATTTTCATAATTTTAAATGTCATTCATTGGTTTGTCTCGAGGTGTGAGTTAACGGTGCATGGACAGCACCACCCACTGTGCTTCTACTTTGGCCTCTGTGTCAAAAGATCTATGCAAATTTGTCAATTGTCAGGTCTTTGCTGCTCCTGATCTTAATACACCTGGTGTGACAAGCTCCTGTTATTCCAACGGAAGCAAGAGGAAACGAAATGCTGTTAATGGGCATATTAACTTGAAAGATGGATCTTCTCTGGTTCTTGGATTGGATCGTTCATCAAGTTTCAACACTGCCATATGCTCAGGGAAAGAAATGGAAGAGTTTTCTATTGATCTTGGTCTAAGTATCAACATCGACCTGGGAGATGACAGGACATCCAACCCAACGAAGGTGCCTGCAGGGGCTCCAAACACACTTGAAGTAAGAAAGCCTAAAATAGACTTAGAATTGAGTCTATCCACTGGACCTGCTGAATCTGATGTCACCAATGTTTCTCAACTGTTTAGTCCTTACCAGAATAATTCCAAGTCGCCAGCATTATCCTCCACATTCCGACTTTTGGACGAAGGATCAACATCGTCTCGTTGGAAAACTGGGCCTCTTGTATCTCCATTGCAGAATCTAGAGACTTCCATTCCTTTGGATCGAGTCCATTACCGGGACAATCCTACTTCAGCGACCCCAAACGTTGCATCAACTCCGGCGACAACACCATGCTCAGTTTCCATTGCTTCTGGGTCAGTTATTAAGCAACAGCAACGGAGAACCAGCAAAACTTGTAGGTTTGAAGGATGCATCAAGGGAGCAAGAGGTTCTTCTGGTCTTTGTATTGCCCATGGAGGTGGCAGGAGGTGTCAGAGGGAAGGCTGTCAAAAGGGAGCTGAAGGCAGGACAGTTTTCTGTAAGGCACATGGAGGCGGTCGGCGTTGCCAGTATCTTGGGTGTACTAAGAGTGCTGAAGGCGGCACAGAATACTGTATAGGTCATGGTGGTGGTAGGCGCTGCAGTCACCAGGGCTGTGGTCGTGCCGCAAGAGGTAAGTCTGGCATGTGATTCGTCCTGGGGGTGGCAAAAGGTGTATGATGGAAAATTGCACGAAGAGTGCTGAGGGAATATCTGGCCTCTGCATATCTCATGGAGGTGGTCGTCGCTGTCAGTATCCTGCATGTACTAAAGGTGCTCAGGGGAGTACAATGTTCTGTAAAGCTCATGGTGTCGGCAGAAGGTGCACTTTTTTGGGGCGTACAAAAGGTGCAGAAGGAAGTACTCTGTTATGCAAAGGCCACAGTGGGGGGAAAAGATGTACATTTGTTGGGTGCACCAAGAGCGTGCACGGAAGAACTATATTTTGTGTTAGTCATGGCGGGGGAAAGAGGTGTGCCATGCCCGAATGTACTAAGAGTGCAAGGGGACGCACAAACTACTGTGTCCGCCATGGGGGTGGAAAAAGGTGCAAGTTTGAAGGATGTAAAAAGAGTGCACAAGGAAGCTCCGATTTTGGAAAGCCCATGGTGGTGGAAAACGATGCTCTTGGGGACAGTTGGGTTCAGAGCTTGGTGGTCAAGATGCCATTCAATGCGACAAGTTTGCTAGAGGGAAATCTGGCTTGTGCGTTGCCCACAGTGCACGTATTCAAGATCTGCACCCTAGCTCATTTTCCCAGTTGAAAGGGTTTTCTGCAAATGGAAGCTATCTTTCTGATCGCATTGGCACATGGATTGATTCAAAGGGTTATGGACAAATGATTACCACGCAAATTTCACCACAAGAAAATTTCACTCATGGAAGCACTAGCTTGAATGATTTGTCTCTTCCAGAAGGTAAGGTGCTTGGTGGAAGCTTAATGGCAATGCTTAGAGGAAGTACAAGCACAGGATCAAGCAACAATAATCAAGAAGTTGGTTGAAATTTGGAGCCAGTAAAATCTTATCCTATGCCTCATAGTTGGGTGTAAGTTAAATTCATCCCATTGGGTTGTCTTCGTCCTAGGTAGTTCTATTGGTTTCAGATGATTTCTATTGCATTTTGTTGGTCTCTGGAGTGGGTATTGTGGTTAAGAAATTCTTTTCTCATTCATTGTGTCATACTGTGCTTGGGAACTTCAGAAGTCAAAGAATTTAAAGTACTAAATTCTGGTTCAATCATGCTACGTGTACAACCTTCGTTGACAACATTAGTTGACAACTACACATTTGGCAGCCTCACGTCCATTTATTTTAAAAATTGTTAAAAACTATTTTTTGTATCAATGATCTGGATTTTCACAATACATGATTGTTAACCATGTTTGTACAACTAGCTTTATTGATTCGGCCTTCGGGTCTGTATAGTATCTGTTTTAGTTAAGGCTGCTTTGAGTCTCCTGTAAATATTTAATTCATAATTAAATGCTGTAAATATTATGCAGTTAACCATATTGCATTTTGCTGGTGTTAATTTTTTGTCTCATCCTCCTTGAATGGTTTTTAACAAGAACTATGATATTCGACTATTTTGGTTTATGTAGTTCTAATATTTGCCAAAATAATAAGGGAACGAACGAGGTAACCCGAATTTAAAAGATTGAAGCCCCCCTTGGAGAGTTTGTATGGTTCATACTAAGTGCGCATTAAAACCACATCCAAAAATTTAAGCCCGCATTTGAGCCCTATTCTCTACAAATTAATTTTTCTCTCCTCTCATTTTCAATTTCAAATTCTCCCAATTGAAATTCTCCCAATAAATAATTTTCACGTAAATTCAAAATTTTTCTACATTTTTCAACCAGATATTTTTCAAAAAATCATTATTATAAAAACTCATTTTCATAAAAAAGGGGGTTCAAACATAGATGAAGAACAACTCCAAAAAATTATCTAAATATAAAATGTTTTATATTTTAAATAGCTAATGCTTAAAAATAAATTTCAATAGACTCTATTTTGACTTTTTAAAATAGGGAGTGAGTCTGACTCTCCAAATTTAGTAGATTATACTTCTTAAAATATCCAAATCACATTTAAATTGATTGATAATTGATATATAAAAAATTGTGTTAAATAACACATGAAGAAAAATCAATAAATATTTCGTGAGAAAAGCAAAATAAAGAGTCAAAATAGATAGAATTATTGTGATACATAAAATATTTGATTCTCTAAATTTATCGATACTCTTTATAATATATAAGATACTCTTCATAAATAAAGAGTCTATTTGAGAAGGTCTACGTCTGTTACATCTAAAATACTGTATAGAGTACTTGTTTTTTGATAACTCGTTAACTCAAGTATCTGGGGAAATACCCTAACTCACTTTAGAATGTGAAACTTCAATTCATGGCTATTAAGCTCTTATTTGATAGTCATTATTTTAAAACTCTTTAATTTTTATACTCATTTTTCAACCATACTTTTACACAATAAAATATATTATACGTAAATTCAATTTTTTTAATCAATTTTTTTTTTCTAATCACGCATTGTTTAAAAAAATTATTATTTAAAATTTTATGCTCTCAAAATAATAAGAGTCAAACATGAGCTAAATTTGACTCCATTTGTGCTTAAACAGAAACACAAAGTCTAATGGCACATGGCTTGCTTTTGCTAAATTTCTTTTGATGGTCAGAAAGAAATGGATATCAATCAATCAAGAAGCGAATGCTTATATCTTTAAAACAGAAAGTTAAAGAAGCAGGAATTCCACGACGGATTAAACTATTTATACACATAATGTGTACATCTTGATTAATACATTTTTATATGTCAAAATTTTGGTATTTTATTGGAAAAGATGTGAAGATCAATGTACCAAAATCTGCATACTCTCATAAGTATAAATCAATATGTCAACTTTTATGTACATGTAGTATGGTCCTTTCACGAATAGCTGTGTGAAGAATAAAATCTTGAATCATGCATGGTGTAGATCTTGGTATTCATCATTATTTACACTTTGTCATATGACAAACTATCATTTGACAGTTAAAAAAAGAATTACATTTTCATTCAATCGTTTTTTGACAACAATGGAGTTTCAACAAAGATATAAAAATTGAGTGTATAAATGGCAAAGCCCTAAAATCTTATGCTCCTTCCGCAAAATATATTATTTTATTTACATTATTTTATTTACCAATTACTAAGTCTTTGGTTGATAGTAATTATATGAAAAAAAATAATGTTTTGAATAGTAAATTTTAGGAAAATTTGTGGTTAAAAAGAGAAAAAAATTGGATTTAAGTGTAAAATATTTTATTATATGAATTTGTAATTGAAAATGGGTATGTATAAAAAAAATCAATTTTCAAATAATAACCATCAAACATGGGCTAAATGTGTTACAGACATTTTACTGAACAAAGCAAAATTTTTAAAATAGGAATATATACGAGGACCTGGCTAGAAGCTAAGTCATGTTTGGTAGGAATTAAAATTTGGATTTTAATTTAAATCAAATTTAACAATTAATTTTAACAATACATTTTATGAGATCTACAATTTTTCAACAACACATTTCATTAACTTTTATCAAAACTTGCTACAATTTTGATTTTAATCTCCATCAAATATGGACTAAATAAAACGTTAATGCAATGCAGCAAGGTAAATGTTGGATTTGAACCCTGGTTCTCTCTTATTTGATACTCCCAGCATTTTATGGGAATAAACGTATTTGTGAAACACGCTTCTATTATTGAAATGTTTTGTCTGATACTTGACACGTGTTTTGGTTCTGACTGTTGGATGGAAATTGGCTTATTTACTTGGGGTTGATGGCTCTTGGTTTTTCAGACTGTTCATTTTGGCTTCTGGAGACTTCTGGGGCTCCGGCGTGTTTGAGAAAGAAAGAGAGGAAATAGGCTAGGGTTTTTTGCCTTTTGTTTTGATTCACTTAAAATCTCTGATTTGAAGTGTTGTGGGAGATAGAATAACTTTCGTTGTGTAATATTCTGAGTGAATGTTATGAGAATCTGTGTGATTTCTCTGTTGTGGTTTTCTGGTATTGTTCGGAGGGTTATTTGGAGATTCTTGGTGAATCTTTTGTAGATCTATCATTGTATTTTGAGAGATAAGTCTCTTGCTTCACTTCTCCGAACATTTCTAACTTTTGTTGCCATTTTGGCTGTTTTAGTGCAATTGAGCATAATCTTTTTCTTGGATACTCAATAAGGGATGTAGGTATTAGATGTAGTCATCGAACCTTCGGGGCTAAGGCCGAAATAACTCTTTTGTGTTCATTTTAATTTTCTGCAGTTTATTTTCAGTTGATTCGATTATTCTTGTTTCTCGTTTCTCATATTGTGTGTTGTCTTGGCTTTACAGTGGTATCAGAGCCTTAAACTGAGTAACAAGATACCTGGATCTTTGAAGAAAGAGGCAGATCTGCTTTCTGGATCTGCTCTTAAGAAAATCGAAAGGAAACGAGTTTATATAAACTCGCTTGGTGAAATCTTTTAACTTGTGTAAATTTTTATTTCTGAAGTTAGGGTTTCTTGATCATTCCCTTGATTTTCGTACACCGTTGAAACCCCCTTGAGATTAGTCTTTGTCCAGTAGCTCCTGCCAGGCTGCTGGAATCTGAGATAAATCAAGTATGGGTGTGTTACTTGGAGAATCATACTGACGAGATCAGGGAAACATAGTTTTGTGATCTCTGATACTGTGTTTCTTTAGAGCTTTTGATCTGCATAATTTTGCCAGTGTTTATTAATTGAAAATCTTGTTCTACTGACTGTATTACTGTGATTTTATATTTGTCATCAATCTATTCTCTTGTTGTTCTTTGCATCTTATGTTAATTGTCTTCAGTCTGTGTGCCTGATTTGACTTTAACGTGGCCGCCGCTAAATTTGAAGTTAGTCAGTTTNCTTTTGATCTGCATAATTTTGCCAGTGTTTATTAATTGAAAATCTTGTTCTACTGACTGTATTACTGTGATTTTATATTTGTCATCAATCTATTCTCTTGTTGTTCTTTGCATCTTATGTTAATTGTCTTCAGTCTGTGTGCCTGATTTGACTTTAACGTGGCCGCCGCTAAATTTGAAGTTAGTCAGTTTGATGGAAAAATTGATTTCAACTTATGGAGTCAGAAAATGAAAGCTATTTTAATACATATGAGATGTGTTAAAGCTTTAGATGATAGTTCGCCTGCT
The DNA here is from genome assembly GCA_903798315.1 of Fraxinus greggii. Classification (NCBI taxonomy): domain Eukaryota; kingdom Viridiplantae; phylum Streptophyta; class Magnoliopsida; order Lamiales; family Oleaceae; genus Fraxinus; species Fraxinus greggii. Next base: position 1,066 of record CAIGRK010369409.1, on the reverse strand, counting down.
CATTTAATTCCTACAAAGAAAGCTGAACTTGAAGAAGTTACTTGGTGTATTATTTTCTTATACTTTTCTGAAAATATGATTAGAAGTATTGGTGAAACTAAAACTGCTTCTGAATTGTAGACCAAACTTCATGCCAAATATGAGACCAAAACTACTCCAAATAAGTGTTTTCTTTTAAAACAATTTTTTTTTTTAAATGGATACTTCAATTGATTTGGATGAAAACTTGAATAGATTTACAAAACTTACCCAAGACTTGGCCAACTATGATGAAAAACTTTCAAAAGATCAGTTGGTTGTAGTTTTATTAAACTCTATCAATGATAGGTATAAGGACATTAATGTTACCCTAGAATATGGTAGAGATTAATTCACTTCTGACATAATTATCGATGCTTTGAAAAATAAGCACAAGAAATTAAGGCTGAGTCAAGTGTCATTCATATTGGGGTCAACTTGCTGTCCAAAGGAAAAAACTTTTAGTAAATCTGAATATCATCCAAAATTTTCAAAAGAAAATAAAAGGTGGACTGATAGGAATAAGACCAAGAATAATGCTAAAGGCAAGAAATGTTACTATTGTGGTAAAATTGGTCATTTTGCTAAAGGTTGTTTTAAAAAGAAAAATAAAGCAAAGGAAAAGGGTTTTGAAGATGGGAGCACTGCTCTAGTATATAATAAAACCAAAACTGAAAATGGTTTAGCTCTTGTAAGTGCTGGAAAGAAATTTAGTGATGAATGGATACTTGACTCTGGCTATTCCTTTCACATGCATCCAAACAAAAACTATTTCATTGATTTTGAAAAAAACCAAAGGAGGGTAGGTTATAATGGGAAATAATTTTTCCTGCAAAATAAGTGGAATATGAACTGTTAAACTTCTATTAGAAAATGGAAATCTTCTGTTTCTCAAAGAAACCAGATTTATCCCAAACTTGAAAAAGAACTTAATATCCCTAGGCATGTTAGAAGATATGGACTTTAACATTAATATGGGGAAAGCCCCTAAGAGACATTGTTTGTGTTACTTGAAAGCTAAATCTTAGATGATATGGAGTTTAACATT
>CAIGRK010369374.1:0-11176 GCA_903798315.1 Fraxinus greggii | reverse complement strand
TCATGGAACCTTAGATTATTGTCGTAAATTCTAATAGGTGAATAATATAACGTTAATTTATAATGTCGTTACAATATACTTATTACAAAAAAGGGCATCAAACTAACATCTTCAACACGTTAAGTAATAATTCCTTCAAACACGAAGGTCGTTGAATAGCAAAATTAACTCGAATAAAATAACTAAAAGAAATTCAATAATCAAAATTAATTTCTAGAAATAAATAATCAATTTTTTCATACCAAATTGATGCAGGAGACTCTTTTCATAAAGTAATATCCTAAAAAGGAAATATTTATTAACCAATTTTTTAAGCCCCTGTCCGACGCATATTCTTTCAAAACTCATTTTCAATCACACATTTTTAAAAAATCCGAACGTTTGTTAGGGCTTCCACCCTCACAATGAATTTCAGGATCTATCTCGTAGCTTGGTTTTTCATCATTCCAACTAAAATTAAAAGGCAATGCACAATGTTAGTCTTCAATAATAATTCCTGTCGTCAATTAACTTGAATAAAATAACTTACATAATAAAAAAAAAATTATAAAAAGAAAAAAGAAATAATTAAATGGAACTGTCAATAAAGGTAGGCAAAAAATAAACTAAATTTGATTGCAAGATATAATTTGAAATATATTGATTTAGATAATTATGGAAAGCATTTAATTGCAAGCTATAATTAGAATTAAATTGATTTAGATAATAACGCAAAAAATTAATTGCAAGAGCAAAAAATTAAATTGNAAAAAAGAAATAATTAAATGGAACTGTCAATAAAGGTGGGCAAAAAATAAACTAAATTTGATTGCAAGATATAATTTGAAATATATTGACTTAGATAATTATGGAAAGCATTTAATTGCAAGCTATAATTAGAATTAAATTGATTTAGATAATAACGCAAAAAATTAATTGCAAGAGCAAAAAATTAAATTGATTTAGATAATTATAAATTTTTAAAATGAATGTTTAAACAACTCTCAAAAGTAGTAAGGAGATATATTCACATGTTCCATATTTTGAGTAAATAGATTTCAAATATGTTTTCACATAATTCTTTTACAAAGAATTTCATATCTGTTTTCATACAGATGCCGCCAACCGAACACTTGTATAAAGTCAGTAAACAATTTCAACTCCAAATTGACTGTTATGATGCATTTAATTTACGCGTAAATCAATTTTGAGAAGTAATTAAGAACAAAATCCGCCGAATAAGCAGTGCAATAACTCCACCAAACTTCACCCTTCTCCTTTTTCCGTTTCGTTGAAAAAGCTCTCTTACATTGGACCCACCGTAAATTCTACGATACTATGCATCTCTCTCTCTCTCTCTCTTTGAAAACATAAATTCGATTTATCGTTCACGCACTGGTACTGGTAACGAAAGCTCCCGCCATTCTCAAATCTTTGCTAAAACCATTGCACGTCAACAATGCCAGTAAAGCAAGAGCTAATTGGAAGTTCTTCCGGCCAGGTCAAGCCACCGGTTGCAACCTCCAGCGCTACCGCCTCTACCTCTGCGATCAGTTTGGCGAAGGTCACCACCGAGCATTCGGTGCCAAACGCGTTAGAGCCGGAAACTGTGAGGCTGAGGATTATGGCGGTCGCTTCTCCTATTGCTGGCCAGTGTATTGGACACGATGATCAGCAGAGGATCGGGGTTTTTTTGGAGCGATGTTACTATTGTAGGAAGAAAATTGCTAAAGACTCTGAGGTGTACATGTACAGGTAGCGTCTATTGATTTATGTTTTTCTATTTTTTTATTTTTTAATATTTAATCTGGTTGTGATTTTACTATTTTCCTCGTCATTTTTTCTTGAACTTTTCTTCAGTTTGCTTCATCAATCAACAACCGATTTTCATTGTGTTCATGAAATTTTGCCATGAATTATTAAATATCACTGTCAAGCTTGTTCTGTTTTGAGTTTGATATACTAAATTTCTTTTTGGTATATGATTTTCTTAAGTAATTCTTCAATTTAGTGCTTCTCTAACCATTCACGGCTGGTGACGATGCATGTGGTATTTTCCCTTTAAATATTGGAGACTTCATTGTGGTTATTTATTTTACCAGCCCCATTGATCTTGTTGATCATCTAACATTATTCTTTTTCTATTGCATTTATTGTTCTTGTTTCGTTACTTCATGGTGAGCATGCTCTTTTATTTTATTTCATTTTTTTGCGTTCAAAAACTGTTGTTTCCATATTGCTCCATATTCCAAGTAAAAAATTCGTCATAACAATTATAAGGTTAATCTGAAATTTTAATTAACTATATTTAGTTATATAGCTTATTTCATCGTATGATGAATAAAAGGATGTTGTGAGTGAAGAAATTGTCTTCATCCTTGTCTCTTGTTAGAAAGGAGATAGAAAGGAAGAAACAAAAAACGAAGAAGGAAGAAAATAAAATTATTGAATTGACTTTTGAAATGAAGTTTAATATGAAAATTCCATTGGTTCTGTCCTGTGTGTCTTAAATTAAAAATTATGTCTTTTAATCGAAATGATTTTTGACAATGATCGTTGCTTTTTGCATCTTTTCCTAAAAAGTTGTATCCTTTCTAAATTGTTGTAGCATTTTAGGTTTTATGCCTTTCAATGACATAATTCCCATCTTTTCATAAAACACAAACCTACGAAAAGGCCATGGCCATTGGATGAATGACCATGGTCAAAAACTATATATAGGGCCATTTCTTTTGCATTTTGGATCATTAATTTTTTCAGAATACTTCTCCCTAGAATCTGAAAAATATTCTCTTCCTAAAATCCTGTCGAATCTGTCATTTTGTTCGGTCTACAAATAAGAAGTTTTATTTGCCGGTTCCTATGTGACAAAAATGTTTAGTCATTTTGGAATGAAGTTCATTTTATACCTGGGAGGCAATTTCTTGAAGACCTTCAACACTAGAGGAACAATCTTTTCTTAAGGAAAGATTATGATTCAATCGGCTTGGATAATTTTCTGATTACTTTTGGGTTAACTGTAAGTTAAACTTTAATTAATTTATTGATTCAATCAATATGAATGTTTTCTTGCATGATTGAATATTGCACTAAAAGTCTGTATGCATGTTAGTTTATATTCTAGACTTTTATAGTATTGCATGAATAACAAATATAACTATTATTTGTAGTATAGTGTAAAATATATAATAGCTCTTGTTTTCATTTAACTTTGTTGTTGTATAGTTCTACATTTGCCCGTGAGATGTTCCTTGTCATGTATTTTAATGCTTTTAGAGTGCTTATACTTTTGTTCATTCTGTTCAATGCAGTGACTTTTGTGCTTTCTGCTCTGTTGAGTGCCGTGACTTGCAGATTGAACAAGACCAATTGGCAGAGAAAGATGCAGCAAAACATAAGCAGAAGGTGGGATAGGTCCAGGGGATTAGCAGTGTGAGGGTCAGTCTGGTTCTTTAAATGAAGTAGAACACAGATCCATAGTCACATACTTAGCTATTGAAATACTAACTATGTGAGGTGCATAGCTATTATTTTTGGAGATCAGCTTGCACTTATACGTAGAATAGAAATGGTTTAGTGTACGTCGTATAATAATATCAATGAGCCATGTGTAGTTCACTTTCTGTCTGTTTGAACGCCTCTGAAGAATTTAGGTCCATTTACTTCTATAGCTTTTATCTGGTGTTTGATGTATTGGTTTTGGTTATCATTTATAAGAGCCCGAACTTTACTGATGAACAGCGAATTCATTTGTCTACAGCACCACTTCTCTTGCTATTGCATGTTTTGACAAGCTGGCATATAAATTTACCCACGAAACAAGATTCCTCAGATATTTAGTGCCACCTTTTCTATTTCTTGCTAGAATATATATTGTTGATATAACAATTCTTTAACACGTGTCCCATCATTTTTGAAAAAAAATTGTACATGGGGCTCAATGCAAATTTGGTTGACAAGGTGAAAGAAACGGTTAGAAGTCTATTATATGAAAAGATTGTTAAGTCGGACTAGTTCAATAGTTTGATTAATTAGAATCTTGATTATATGAATATTTTTGATATATTAGAAATCCATTTAGATTTAAGTTCTTTACCCTAACAAGGGAATCTAGGGTTTCATTTGTATTTAGACTTACTGATTATTGTTATTGAATTATACACTTTCCTTCCCAAATTCTTGTTCTATCTAGTTTTCTGCTTATTACTCTCGTTCTTTTTCTCTTTCTTCCCCTTTCTTACCTATTTTCTTTCTTTGTGACTTCCACTTCAATTTGGTGTTAGAGCTAACAATTCTACTCACAAGGTGCATTATGAACTTACTAAACTTATGAAAGTTTGTTATAAATATGTGATATTCTGACCTTGTCTTTGTAATAGCACCCGTACAGGAGGATTTCGTTGCATAAGTAAAGGTGCTTATGTTGTTTTGCTATGGCAAGCAAAATTGCCATGTTGCAAAGTAGATAGTCCTGATGGCACCTTTATCATAGCAGTGGATAATTTTCATACAGAAATATAATGTGATTTTATGTTAGAATTATCGGCTGCGCTGTTTATGCTTGGAACTTTTAACTTTTAATCAAGGCTATGTAGTTGGCTAGAGGGTTCATCTAACTTAACAGGTGTAGAGTGAAAAGACATACCTAAGTTTCATTATACTCGTGATTTTGCTATTCATGATTTGTAATCAAATATCGAGTCTTTCTTACACAATTATTGTTGTTTGTTTCTTCAAAGATTCATGCTATGTTATGTGCTATAGACAGTAAGATGATAATGCATCCTACTGTGCTCCAATAAATCTTGTGATTAGGAGTTGAAAAACAAATTGGTTATAACCTATGATGCCAATGGACCATTAAAAGAGAGTAAAAGCTTACTATCAAATCTTGCTACTATGTCTAAACATAAATGATAATTACTGTATAATTCTTGTAGAGTGTTATATTAGTTTCTTTAAGACAGAAGAAATATTAATAATAACTAATTTAATTAGAATGTGGTAATTGTTTCATGGATGATCGAAGATATATCAAGTATAAAGAATATGTTCAATTTAATATATGATTCAAAATCATCATGAACCTTTATTTGATACCAAGGCAACCCCTTATTTTTCATAAGCAGTTGCTTATACTTGAATATTTATTTATGAGATACAAATATTCATTGAAAAGTAGGTTTGACTGTGCTTCCTCACTTACTTTTCTTTAACTTCAATATTGTAAAGCTCCTGTATTTTTTGATTCTGGTGAAAATTTCATGGTGTGTTTGATGTGTTTAGAAATAATTTCTCTCTCTGCTACCTTTTGTTTTGGTAGACCCAAAAATGATATTTTGTTTGCATGTTTAAAAGCTTCGCCCATTTAATTTGGGTTATGCTGTTTTTGTTCCTTTCAAAACCGTGAATGTCAACTTCAGAAGTGTTCATGTGCAAATTTATAATTGATTCCCTCGTTGAACTCTAACAATAGAGGACACAAAATTGAATTTTTCTATGCATATCTGTTTACTGTTCCAAACTCATACTAGCAGGTAAATCAGCCAGATTTGTCTAAAAGGAAAGAGGATCGAACTGTCTTAATGTCCTTCTGGACCAACTGATAAAGTTTTGATAACTTTTCTGGAAATTTTCTTTTCATTCTTTCCTTCATTTTTTGGGAGGTTTATGCCGCGAAGGTCTCAAGTCCTTTTCAATTTTTTTTTTTTTTCCCTTCAGGAAGTGGGAGCATCCCAGCTTTGAATTGCAAAGTGTCACTATGTGATATCCGGCCAACCTGATTTTAGATTCATGTAATTCAAAAAATTTTGAACAGGTTTGAATCGTTTGATCAATATTCTTGTTGGTCAGTCAATATTTAACCTAGTTTTCTGCGGAAGGGGAGGACGTGAGCTGAGAACTCTGCTTGTTCAATTTTGGTTTTAGCTGTTTACACCTTGTAGGATCTACTATTATGCCTGACAGTTATATCTTTGGTTAATCATTTTTAGGCTGATGACTAGTCATATGGGAAGTCCTTCATCGTCTTTGTGGTTCAATATTGTCATTTTAATAAGAAAAATATGTCATCTGGACTTTGATGAAAACTAAGGGGTTAATTGACAAAAGTTTTGGCAGATTTTGATCAAAGTATGAAATGTGTGGTTAAAAGTAGATAAATGTTGTGAGTCCCATGGAATATGCAGTTAAAATTGAAGTTTCAGAACCGTTGAATTTCACTGACAAGCTACTGCTGACACAAATTAACAAGAATGGTTAATGATTACGTTTCACCTTAAAAAAAATTGCATGGCTGGATATATTACTTTGCTAATGAAGATATTACTGAAAATGGAGAAAATCATGCGTGAAAACAAAGATCATTTCTATTTGTCAGTTGACCAATTGTCATACCAGTGTCTAGATGGGCGTTGCTAAAATGTTGTGTTTATATAATGCCTGAAAGGGTTGCTATAATACTACTGATTAACCGTGACAGCTCTGAATAATTAAACATATGAGTATATATATTGTATATATCCTCATATGCTAGGATGTGCATCTCTCAGAATTTTGAATAATATTGTTCGTTTCAATTTTTGTTGGGTAACTTTGAATTTTTTTTTAGCCCGGCTTAATTTTTTCTTTTTAGTCCGGTTCGGGATCTGCCCCTGGTTCTTTGTGTTTTAATTACCATAAATTCGAACATATTTCGTTGGAGTTGGTTTTTTAACCACATTTTTCTAGTATTTTAATTAGCTGGGATATTAGATATTCTCTCAGCTCATTAGTTGTGATGGTCTGTTACTGCAAATAATTTACCCCAATAAACGTATGTATCTCAAATATGGAAAAATGAAAATCTTCATCTGTCTCTCTGTTTTCCCATTTAACATTTGGTGTAGTCTATGGATTTTCTGAAAACATGAAGATTCCATTCACGTCATACAATTTTGCAACAGGAATAAATTAACATCACACAACTTACCTCATCAAGGTAACAAATCATTCATCATATATATCTTTCTTCAGCTTGTGAATTTCAGATTTTAGTCGTGTGCATCATTGTTGATTTTAAAGGACTGTCCAAACTTTCAGCTTATTGATTGTTATCACCGACTCACCAAACATACAACTTCATTGGCAAATATGGCTGATATGGATGTGCATATATGTGATCAAGTTTGCTGTTATGGATATGGACTTGATCCATTCCATATGCTGAAATGTGTCTTCTCCCCACTCCCGAGCTATTTCTTTGCTTCCTAATAGATGGGCCGACCACAAGCAACTGGAATGAACTTGGTCATTTCCCGCTCGACATTATCTGCCCCTTTATCCTGTGGCCAAATGTCGAGCTGGAGGAGAGGTCATCATCAAACTCTAATGCTATAGGTGATTTTTTGGGCCTAAAAATTATGGAGCAGCCTCAAGCTTCGAGGTAAAATTAAGCTTTTTAGGTTTGTGAGGTGGGTTTTTGTTGTATTGCAGTTTTTCCATTGATCTTTTCTGGATTAAAAAACTTGTGAAAATTATATAAATTGACTCGTTCAAAAAAAAAAGTTTCCCTTTCTATTTGTATTGACATTGCCAAATCTTTGCAAAGGATTTATGACAGCTTTTATAAATGAACTCTTACGGCGCGGACGCACTCAAAAATTCATGTCATGGAGTTGCATTTAGAAATATAGCCAGATGCATAATAATTGGCAATAATTTAATACAAATTTTGATTACTTGGGAGCGCTTACAGGCCATAGTAATGCACATCAAGAAACATGGAAGGGCGTCAACTGTTGGAAAAAAAATAATAAAAAACAAAAAATAAAGTGAATGACAATTATACCAACAAATTAATGTTTCAATTCTCTAATTAATTTTTCCTATTGAATTGGTGGTTACAAGACTTTGTAACATTTTCATGTTAATGCAAATTAATGAAAAATTGAAACCCCTTTTTACTCTAATACTATATAAGAAGATGTTCTCCTCGTTATTCGACCCACAAATCTCCTCTCTTTGCTTTCAAGAGTTTTGTTCTTAGTAGCTTAGATAATTTTTTTATTCTAGCTCGGTGATAAAAATTGTGAGAATTTTTAGTTCGCTTAAAGTAGTGATGATGTGCTATTCAGCTCCTCTCAACTGTTGTATCATGGAAGACAGACGTCATCAATAATTTTGCACCACAGTGGAGAGCGAATCCGTTTTAAGGAAATTGTGCTCAATACAGTCCTCGATTCCTTTCAATATCGTCACTACATCAACAATTAGATTTCTTCTCTTTTATTCCTACTCTGTTTATTGTTTTGTTTATTTCCATCATTTTATAATTGCAGCAATATTTCTAATTTCCTTTTATATTTTTTCCTTGACATCAACAACCGTCCCTATGCTAAGCCCTATGACCACATGCAGTAAGTCCATTCGCGACTAAGCATTTTGTGTATACTTTTTTTATTTGTAAAAGTTTATTATACTTGTTCAGTCATTTTAACATTTTTTTTTAAACCCACTAATTATGTTCAAAACGTTTAATAATTGTCATGCTAAATCAAAAAATAGACCGCTTGTTAAGTTCGCAATTTCCCCAAAATCCGACACTTTTGTACTCGACATTCTCTCTTGCTCCAAACAATGAAGTTTCTTCAACAATGATATCGTGAATTAGGTACCAATATTGTAAATACTTATTCCATTGTGTAACAAAAGTGGGGACATGCATCAATATTGTTGCCAATTTGAGTGCTGCATTCTACACCCCTTTTGTGTCAAAATTTCCACCTGCTTTCTGAACATGTTGCGTCCATTTTGGTCGCTCTTTTCTTTGATATTATTGGCATATTAGATTGATCTATCAATATAAAATCCGCCAACATCTCCACAAAACTTGTATAGTTTCAGCTCAATCACATAAAATTAGAGGTGTGAGTTCAAGAAAATTTTATTGTGACTTTCTTTGAGTGATTTTCTTTAAAACTTGACAATGATATATATGGATTCAACTGCATTTGGTTCATGAATTATGACTTGAGGGATTCATGAATATAGTACTACCCGTTGGTTAATTAATTATTATGTATGTATTTATGTTATCATTTTTATGAATTTGCCTTTATTCTTTAGTTCATTCGATATTTCTAATTGTTGCCATTGTTATTTTTTCCCTAAATGGTCTACCACACTATCTCATGTGTTATATGTAGTTATAGTCTATGTTACGTGTTGGTGTAATACTTTGACAAAAAATCATTCAGTTAGTTTTAGTTGTTAAGCGACTTCAGTTAATGTATTTAAATGATTGTTTAGAACATTTTTGCATGTTATTTGATTATAATATAAATATTTTGAATATTTTCATTTTATTTGTTGTTTATTGTTGATTTTAAGTTAACAAATTTAGTACCGTAAAATTTTTATAAATAAGAAAATTACTTGCTTGCTATGATTTAGGAGCTCAAATTCTAAAGTTCGCCTCAAGCCCTACGAAACACAGGTACGACCCCGTTATAGTGGATAATGTGTATTCAAAAGGTTGTCTAGTGCTTTTCTTCTAAAACCTACAATAAATGAAAACACAATAATTTAGTGTAGCACATTTGAAATGAACATCTTGTTCAACTACTCAATAAGATTATTTATATTACGATTAAAAATGTGGATAATAAAGTCTTTGAGGTTATATCACGAGAAAACTCTTATGACATGTTTAGTGAGGTGAATTAGACAATATCGGACAATATTAAGGTAATGCATAGAGACTCCATGAAAATTACAGCATATCTCTTCTTGGTTAAATCATAAACAAGTTGGCAAGATATTGTTACTCAAACATATGGCGTTCCCTTTATTACATCATGTATGTAAACTCACAATCTTCAACAGTGATTTAGATTCAGGACTTACAGAGGGATTGGGAGTGAGATTTGAATTTGGCATAGCTCAAATCCAACTATTTGTTCATTCTAGATGTTACTATCTGGATTCACGAAATAAAATTTAACAATTAATAACTATGCATCACAAAAAATGTAACAAATATACCTGAATTCGCTTGTACAAGTGAATTTATCATCAAAGTGTCACAAGAAATGAACAAAGCTCACCCCAAATAAGTAGCCCAGTACATTGACAGAACAACCAAAAATATAGATTTCAGCGTCTAGAATTCAACTTGGTCCGTGAAAACAAAAAATAATTCCCATTAATGGCAACCAGAAGAAAAAAACTAAAATAGCAACTACTAGAATTCGGTATATAGAGTCTGAATATGGCTAAATTTTATATCCTTCGATCATATTTGTTCAAGAAGATAGAATACATGTCCTCAAATAAAGGAATTTCACAGGGATAATAGTGAACAGAAAGCTCAATTGACTACTCTGGACTACAACCCTTCCAACCATAAAAGCATGCCAAAATATTAGTCACAAAGTTGAGTAGGCCTAAGATCAGACCTTTAATAAGTAATAATCAAGCATTCTCTAGCAATTGGAGATTAGTATGTCCAATTTTACCTATTACTCGTGCCGATCATGCCTTGCTGAATTTTAGTGTGACAATGTGAACTCATAGCTGAAAACCCCATAACCTTGTCTCCTGTGAGGTGGGACTCTTGCTAGAATGATGGCATTCTTGAAGAAAATAAATTATCTTCTTAAAAACTTATAAGATAAATCTTATTCTTTTGACACTTTAGATTTTGCTCAACAAACTCTTAAAAGCTCCCAGGGATGGGGTTACGGAATCACCTATAAATGTCACTTTGTCGTTTGTACGAGATTTCCCGTTAGTACATTTCAGACAAATTCATTTTTAGAGATTAAAGAATCTTGTATACTACTACTAAGTGTCTCCAAACAAAGTCTATAAAGTACAGTACAACACGAAAGCACATTGACCCAATACAAACCTCGCGCCTAGCTATCCCAACGTTAACTTCAAGCGGTATGAGTTTACATTTACTTCTTGGTGAAGCAATAAGCCTATGCCCCAACAGATTTGGTTCAAGTTCAGCCGCTCTAAAGTTACCATATAAGAAACTAGAGATAAAAGGGGAACGATTTTGCAACTTTTACATAAAAAAAAAAAAATGTATATAATGAATTACGTAATATGGCGTGGACGAAAAAGATTTGATGGAAAAGTTGATTGTATTTTAAACTGACAAATGATAGAGTGTCATGTGATATCATGTAATCCATTATATAAATTTTGA
>CAIGRK010369200.1:0-11952 GCA_903798315.1 Fraxinus greggii | reverse complement strand
TCACTCAAGGTGTACAATGGACTATCCAGAATATTCTCAAATGCAATAAACATCACCTCTTTTGATCGAGATTTAGTTACCTACATCTATCGAGAGCGAAACCAAGTTATCGATTCACTTGCATTTTTGAGTTGAAACTATCGTCTTTATCAAATGTTTGGACCTTTGGCCTTCTTCGCCAAATACGTGCTTTTGTTTTAGATAGACAGACTAATCCTTTAAAGCTTTAAGATCTTTAAAGATTTTACATGCTTTATCTTTGAGTGGAAAGTAAATATTTCACATGTATTTCATTTCTTCGCACTATTATTTCTGGAGGTCACTATATATCCCACCCTCTTGATTCATGGGAGTTCAATATATTACATGGTTAGAGAATTCCAATCAAGCCTGAAAATCTACTGAAGCTGTATTTGTGTTTTGCTTTTAAAAATAAAAAATAAAAAACCAATGCTAAGATTGAAATCATCAAAGCTGTGAGCGGTCTTAACATATAAAAATTTCAAAACGATATACCAATCCAAGTTTCGATCTTCATAGTGAATGCATCAAATATATGTCATGCCTTGTAATCAGTAAGATATTTCTTGTAATGTAAATCCATTCTTAAGGATTTTATATCAAGTAATTTTTAAATGAAGCTCACAAATGTAGTCAGACACATCAAGAATGCAGAAAACATGCGTTAGCTTGCAGTAAATTAGCCATATTTAAATCTGCAAGAGAACATCTTCATCTCCTAACACTAATAAGAGCTAAAGAGAATAAAATGACATTTTTTATGAAAAAATTGACTCTAGGAAGGAAGAACTCCGCCTGTTAGCATTGGGAACCAACCTCTTAAGCTTGGACTGGCGCATTATATTCAAGGGAAAGTAAGGTTAATTAGGAAACATTTTGATGGTGGAATTTGGCCAGCCCATATTTGAATACATTGACATATTTGGAATTTGCTGGCCACTGTAAGGTTCTGAGCCATGATTAAGAGGATCACCATCATTCTCAGATGAATCGCTTGAAGAAGGACAGACCCCCATCACTGGAGCACCGGAGTTCAACATATGCACAGGTGCAGTCAAAGATGGCTCAGACTTGGCTTTTTTCCCATCTGCAATGAAGCTACCCACCACAATCTGGTAGAGAAAAGTACAGTTCGATGGTTTAAAATGACTTAACAGACGTACATACGCGCAGAGTCTCTAAAACTGTACCTGTACTGGTGATGCGGCTTTAAGCATTCCAGCAACTCCACCACCCAAAACTCTACCATCTGACCCAGCCAATGAGACACTCAGGCCACCAGTTCGGCTGCTACCGTTACTCTCCGACCGGAAGAAGGAACCTGACAAAGAGATGATTTCAAATCGACCCTGCAACAACAAACCCAAACATATGTTAGTATTAGTTTAATATTGCTCAGATATGACCAAGTTTAGAAAGATGGCTTCAAAATTTCTATTCAAGTCATCTAAGAAAAATTTAATTTAGCTCGATCTTTATCGTCATACAATTTCAACTTTTGCTTTTTTATCTTTTTCTGAGCCTCCAGTGTCTCCTAAATAAGGAGTTAAAAGAACCATTTTTCCCTCTAAATATCGAGCGGTATATAGTTAATGTACTCTCATTTGACTCTCCCATATTGCTTACCACTTTTGTGGTACGCTTTTAGTTTGCTTTTGCATGGAATATCAGATTGTGAACCCTCTGATTCATATACCCACTATGTATCTATTTGTATGCCGCGAATGCTTAATTTTATGAAGAGCCAATGTGTGCCTACTTTATTGAAAAATAGCCAGTAAAAAGTAGAAAAGGCAGTCTATAATTAGGAAAGGGATAGAGTCATTGCCTATTGTGCTACTACTAGATTTCTTATCATCCACAAGAAATGAGTTGGACAATATTCTTTTCCAATTAAGTGTATAACAAACGAATTTAATATTGCATAAAAGAAGTGGCAGAAAGAAGCATAGGCATGGCATGTTTTTGTCATAACAAAAGAATTTAATATTACTTCCATTATCAAATCACCATCAATAAATCAAAACCATTTAGCCCACTATGTGAATTCGATAAAGATAGCACTAGTAGGACACATTGGTCTATTAAATTAGTTCTTGTGAGAGAAGAAAGCTCAAAGGATGTCGGTAAAACAGGAGTTAGGGAGTGGTATTGCATGTTTGTTATGCGGATCACATGAGAAAGATGCATTACATTGGCAAAATCACCTTTACAAATAAATGATATGCAAGTTCACCATTAATAGAATCCTCGGACCCTAAAAGCCTTCACATGTGTGCAAAAGTTGATTTACAAACACATTTATGAATACATATATTTTAAGTTGAGTAAAGATATCTATATGAACATTAACTAGAACATTTATCACATTTTAGAACCTCTCTTCTTTTTGAGATAAAAAAAGCAATGCATCATCAATAGGAAAAAAGTATAGCACATATAGACACCATAGCCATATCCGTATCAAGTTCCACATACCTCATATGTTACTGTGCAGCTGGACATTGCTGGTTGCCGAAGGGTGACATTGCATATGGAACCATTAGCAGATAGAATGCAAACAGTACGAGGACCTTGCTGCGAGAAAGCCATGATCTCTGCAGCTATATCCTGCAAAAGATGAGAGCCAAGAAAAAAAATAAGGAACAAGAAAATTCATGGATTATTCCTCAATGCATAGGCTTCTTTTAGATACTAGATTACTAAGGAAAGGGAAAAACAAAAAAGTAAAAGTTAATTTATCACGCTCTTTGCCACCCAAAAAAAAAAAGAGGAAAATAAATCAATTATAGTAGAATGTCAGTGTTAAATATCTTCCTTAGTATGAAAATCGATCTAACTCATTTTCTTTCAGATCTGAATGCTAAAAAGAGGTTTTCTTAGTATTTTTTACTAAAACCCTAAATCAGAACAGAGACCAAATGTAATTTCAGAGAAAATAAAATGTACTTTTAATACCTCAAAATACAAATAGTGATCAAATGAGGATTGTAACATCAATTGATTGCACAAAAGATTAGGAAAAAAATAATGGTACCGTAGCAGATAGGAGCATAGCTCATTAATTTCCCAAATGCTAATCACCATGAAGCATAGCTAGTCTAATAATTGTTCTACATATAACTCCAACAAATAGGAGCTTTGCTCATTAATTTCCCAAATGCTGAGCACCATGAAGCATAGCTAGTCCAATAATTGTTCTATAGAACTTGTCTTTTACCTTGGTATGTATTTTCCAATCACAGAAACCCCATAACACTTCTCTCTTCCCATTCGTATCATATAACCAGCTTTAGTCTCTCGCATAACATCATCTTTAATTCCTCATGAACTAATTACCTAAACAAGTATTCTTTAGGGCAACCTGATCATCTATCATGATTCCAGGTCATGCTAAAACCAGCCTTAGTCTCACACATAACATTGTCTTAAATTCCTCTTTCCTTACCAATACACGAACTAATTACCTAAAAGGCTAAAACATGTGCTCTTAAGGACAACCTGATCATCTATCTTGATTACAGCTCATCCTTATTCATACTATGAGTGCAAGGAAATTATGGATTCCGTCTTAAATCTACTTAACCAGAAACCTTCGCGATTCAAACTGTTTTTAAAATATTCTAACTTAAGATTTATCTTGCTCCTAGTTTCATTAACTAAAAATAGATCACCTGCAAATGATATATGATCATCTCATTTGTTTTGTTTTGTTTTCTGCCGAATTTGAACTTTGAACTACAGTAAATAGATGATAATAACAATGAAAAAAAATAATCCTGTAGTCATACAAGAGCTACCCGTCATCTCAGTGTACTCCTATTTCAATCCAAGAGCTACCATCATAGATATCCTATTTTCGATTTCCCACACAAAATTTGCGGAGATACCCCCCACCCATGAATCCTAATTTGCAAATAGGAGGATTTGGAGCATATTTAGGCTGAAATTGCAAATCCAACACTTTGAAGACTTCACCTTCTAAAAGGCAATTCAAGAAGAAACCAGTCACAAGAAACCAGTCACACTTCAATATTTTCACTTTCTTTCGAGTGCAATGCACTAACATTTAACACATTTGACATAAGATATAGAATCATACATTACAAATAAATTGACTCAAGCAGTTCTTAAATGGTGAAAGAGGCAAAACTCCATCCTTTCAACTGGTACTTACAAGTACTCATGTTATCATACCATGCTTTTTTACTTTTTTCTTATTTAATATAAGTAACTCAACTTTTATTTAGAGTAGATGCATATAAAATTACTATGGAGAAGCCCTTTGAGTTAACTATACTATGCAAAAAACGTGTTTTCGTCATAATAGGAGAATAAGGATGATAGTAAAATCATAATAGAGTATAAGGTTGGCACAATATGCAATTGTGATATGTATTTAGGTTGAATAATTATTGAGTGAGAATTTAAAGAAGATATAATTTATAGAATTAGAGAGGTTTAGGCAGAATAGAGAAATGTTATATAGATCCTACTGATTGGAGGATACACAACAATTTTAAAAGCAAATCGTACAAAACAGGGTTTTAAACAAGTCATGTTTTATGGAACTGAGTGATGGTGCAATACAATTGCAAACTATTTGATTCAATTTGGATCATTCACTAGATAAAACTCAAGATTCAATGAAATGGTAAAAAGATATTCATGTTATCAGCCCCAGTATCATTGAAGAAACACTTAACTTCTTGTTGTTGCACAAAGCTCCAGTAACAGTTTTTATCATGGAATTTTTCCAAAGTTCCTAAGCCTTCATAAAATTAATAGCATAATTAAATAAATAGTCTCCTAGGAAGCAAAACTTCACAAATGTAGTCCTCATTTGCAAAACTCTGATACAAACCTGGGTCCCGACGAAAGGCGAAATAGATTATTAACTTAAAACAAAATGACTCCCATCAAAGGGTGTTATGCTCAAGACAGGAAGTACGACTTCATAGATAAAGCTTTTCTGCAGTCACCTTTCTCTGTCCTCGATTATTTTCTGAGTACTCTTATTTTTAGAATTCTAATTAAGAAAAACTTTCAAATCACCTATCAAAAGGACAACACTAATTAGCCTTTAATAACACGCTATCTATCACTGCATCTGAAGTGATTTATGGCACCGAATTGTCTTGTGATTAAACAACCAGAGATTCTATAAACCTATATCCTAGGTCACAATCACGATCAAGGCTCATTTCTGAATTATTAAATAGAATTATAAACTCAACTTTCAACTTCACTCGGTTTATGGAACAACAAACACATGAGAAAATATCAAAGCATATTCATGCTTATCAAAAAGAAGCTACGAAACTTAATATCTTTCCAAAAAGGGATACGAAGCAACTACATATATATTCATGCATTCATAAAAAATAATCACCTGTTCTATAAAATTTTACCATAAATGTTAAACTTCAAAGATTACGTCAAAGCCAAATATTTGGGAAGAAGGCGTTAATCTCCCTACAAGGGAGTACTTGATTATATAACTTTTTTGCATATTTTAAGCTAAACAGATATCATATCTAACTACGTACAAACTATTATTATCTCAACATTCAAATATCTCCTAAAACTTACAAATTACCAAAAGCTATATTGACCAACTATTTCCACACAACGGGTGAATTCAATTATTTACTTATTTCACTAACAATAACAACGAACTAAGTTCTTGTTTGTTTTACATTATAATCTCATTACAATTAAAGGTCAAAGTCAAACTTAATTTTGATCATATTTTGTAGGACATACAACTACTACTCACTTACCCACGACTCATTTCTATTTATTTATAATAAGCGGTGGATATATTTTCCCTGGACCAATAGATTCGGACCAGAACTAAATAGAATTGACCGATTCAGTTTCAATTCCTCTGCTAAATGAGTCGGTTTAGGGACCAGATCGAGAACCGGTTGGTTTCGATCCGATTTTAGATACTACCTTGAGAACCAATAGTGAATTCAGTTCTCTAGAATTTTTCTTTTTGCCAGTGCATTGTACACTCAAGATGCACTAGATCTTTGAAACGTCGAAAATCCATTTTGGATAAATATCTTTTCCTCTCCTTTATAGCAAAACCTAATGTGTAGTCAAAATTCAAATTTAAATAATTTATAAATACTCAACAAATTTATGGCTTCAATGCAACCCAATAGGAAAAAAAACATACTTATTAGTTCAATATTTCATAAGAATTCAAATTTCTCATTGTTTCCAAAGTGACCGACCATCAAGAATCAAAATTCTTGAGGATCGTGTATTTTAATATATACTGTTATATGGATTTTCTTAGCAATTAATTTTCAATCCAAATTTTACCGTTTATGTTGTGTTTTATAGTTTATCATTTTTTTGCCTTTAAGTGAATTTTTATCCATTGTCTTGTTTAATTGAATTTTTATATTGATAGATTACAAGAATGACAAGCGGATTCATATTCTATTTTTGTCTATTTTCAATTTGAAAAGTACATTCATACTTTATTTTTATAAGTTTTCAATACAAAGAAACAACCGGACTAGATCGAAACTGGTTTGTTCGGTTCCGGTTCGATTCTATAGTTGGATATGAAACTAATGATTTTATTTTTAATATTCACGTCCTCTACAAAACCAGACCGAACCAAGCTACACTCAGTCGTACTCATAATTTCTCCAAACAAGCACTAAGCCCCATTTTTTTTTTAAACAAATTTATAAAGAAAATAGTAGTGAGTCTTACAAAATTTGTGGATAATAAATGAGTAATAGTTACAAAGTGTGGTTAAAATTAATTTTTGACTTTGAGTGAATTTATAAAAAAAATTATAAATTGGTTTCCCAACGGATGCTAAGTCTTCTTCCCAAAAAAATTTGGGTAGGCTATTCGAATCCTTTTTTCTCTTTAGTTTGGTTTTGACTAAGTTCATTGCGGAGATCCAAAGCTACTATATCTTTAGCAACATAACTGCATAGTTAGGATTGGTCTACCCTTTACTCTTCTACCATTTTCTAGATCGTGTCACTTTTATGAACAAAAGCCTCTTTAAGTTTATGCGAAACATGTCTTCACTCCTCCATCGGTGCTACCTCCACTTGATAGCATATATTCCATTCTTTATCTCATGATTCTTATCCATTTTAGTGATGCCCGCACATCCATTTTAGCATTGTCGTTTTGCTACATCAATTTTTGGACATCTTGTCCTTTAACAACAATACTTGTCTAAAGAAATATTTGTTCATACTTGTAGGGTTCTTATCATTGGCCTCTTAACTTCATAGAGAAAATTATTAACTTATTCTAATTAATAATGTCACTCTGTCTGGCTGCACAACTATCAACTCAAGTATATTTCAAAAATAATTTTACCAAATTGAATTTGTATTATTCATCACCAAAGGTGCGGTTAATATTATTGTCACAACATATAAAAGAAAATGCAATTATGAAGACTACTTGAGCGATGACAAACTAACTATTGAACTTGAGTTGCTCCTTCCCTATATGATTATTTTTTTCCTATTCGGAATGAGGTGTATCTACAAATAAATTCAGCAAAAGGATAGGACGTCCTCTGAATAGTGATTGCAATGAATCCATACCAAGGAATGTAACAAGTAATAATTTCTTAGAACTTCAAATTGCCCTTTTCATATGTACTAATACATCATCATCAAAATAGCATTATTAACTAACTCACCTCACCCACTTTCACTGTAATAACATGTGGTGTAAATCCAACTCCCTGTGCTCCTACCCACCAGAAAAGGAAGTTCATTATTACACTAACATAATCACTCGAATATGAAATGCATGTACGTATTTCTATTAAAAACAATGATTAACGGGTGAGACAACAACCTAGAGCATCCAACTGTCTCTTCCCGGAACCGGGAGGCCTTCCACGGTTGCGCTTGGCAGCAGTTTCAAACAATGAGGCCCCACCACCAGAATCAGTAAGGGCCATGGCAGAGGAAACCTTGGTGGCAGGATCAGGGGACAGACCTAACCCAATGCTGTTATCAGGTGAGTACTTTCTCGGCCGACCCCTTTTCTTTCTGGCAGACTCGATGCTGAACCCTCCAGCCTCCCCTCCGCCATCTGAAACCAATTTATCAGAGTAGTGATGATCCAGTGGCTTGGACGCAGAGGCAGAAGCCATGGTGTTAAAGGGGTACAAATTTTGTTGTTGCATCATAGTAGCGGTGGTGGTGGCAGAATTATTGTTGTTGGAAATGGTGTAAGGGTTGTTGTGCTGTTGGGGTTGAGTGTGATGGGTTTGGGGTGGACCCGCATAGATGGTTGGGGTTGGTTGAGGGTGGGGCTGGTGGTGGGGACGAAGCGGTGGTAGTGGTGCAGACGGATCCTGAGAATCCATAAAATACAGGTGAAGCTAATCAAAACGAAATGCAAATTGAAATTCAATCTAAAGTGAAATAAAAAACTGAGGAAAGTAAAGATCGGTGACAAAAGGGGTTGATCAAAGAGAAAAGGGTTTAAAAATTAGGGTTTTACTGATTTATTTTGGCCTTTGGCGAGTATGATTTTGGTGGGGTAAATGGTGATGGCTCAATGCCCTTTAAGTTTGAACAGACTGAAAAATCAAAAAGCACTCCATGAGTTTGTTGGCCAGGGTCGTACAAATGTATTGAGTGGACCCCAGTATTGAAATTAATCGCCTGTTGAATCGAATTAAAGTTTGGTTGGATTCTTCTTAAGCCCCGCTTGATGTTCGTTAAAAAGATTTAAAAAAAAAAAAGAGTTTTATAATTGTGATTTTTTTAATAATACGTAGTTAAAAAGTGAAAAAAATTTTAGATTTATATGTAAAATATTTTATTGTGATAATATTGGTTAGAAATAATTTTATTTTTTTTTAGGAAAAATGAGTTCTTGAAGGATAGTAGACAAAAAAAAAAAATGTTTTGGATACTAGATGCGTGTTCGGTAGAGATTAAAATCGGATTAAAATTGAAAAATTAGCTGTTATTGTTGACTTTTATTAGATGGGTGAGACTCAATAACGGCTATATTTTCAATTTTAATTGACTTTTAATCTCCACCGAACACGCTCTATAACTCAATTGCGATTGAAAATCTTTAATGAATTGAATTTTAAATGTGCTTGATTTGTTTATTTATGGAACTTTAGGACTTTTAAAAAGTTCAAATTTGCTTATGAGCTTAAGAAATTTATTTTTGAGTATGTTTAAATAATTTTTTTAACGTATTTTATTTAGTCAGAAGAAGCTCTAAAGAAAACTTATTAGTTTGTGTTTCGGTATTTAATTTTAAAAAATTATTTTTCAAAACTAAAAACTAGAAAATACGTTTGATTTAAAATTTTGTAAATTTATTTTATGACATTTTATTCCACAAAATTTGATTATTCAATAAAAAATAATAATTTTACGCTAATAAATTATTAAGTAATATGAACATTTTAAAGTTAGTAAATTTTATAATTTTTTTTGTCACAAAAGTAAAATAAAAAACAAAAAACTGAGTTCAAAATATAGAAAACAAAAATAAAAGTTAATGACGTATACTGAGAATATTTTTATTTATATTTATTTAAATTTTTATAAAATTTTTTTATCTAAATAATTATAAGAGTTTGAACTATTTTTACTTTTTATAATTTTTATATTTCTAAAAGTTTTTATAGTTTTATTTTTTCAGAATTTTTTTTTTCAAATTTTTAGTTTTTAAGAATTTTAGATTTTATCTTAATAAATTTTACTTTTTAGAATTTTATATTTAAAAAAAATTAGTTTTTTAAATTTTATTTGAATACTATTTTATTTAAGGCGCTTGCTTTCATGTTTTGAGTATTTAAAAAATTTATCCTGAGACACTCAAAACGTAAAAAAAATGTATTTTGAGTTTTAAAATATAAACTAGTGGGTAAACGTGCTTTGCACGCTAGTTGGACGTTAGTTGGATAATATTAAAAATCAGTGTATAAATTCATTTGCAAATTGGAAAGTAGTTACTTGTCGAATATTTGTATTCTTAGACCAAACATTTTACTACAATGATTCTAAATAAACCACCCACAATCCAATAATACATCGTTAAACACATATATAGCCAAATTGAAGAATTTTTCTTCTTGACATTTTGATATAGAAACTTGGATATTATCTTACTACAAAAGATCCATTTGTTTGATTTACTTCGTCGGTTCATATTCAATATTAAGGAATCAAGATTCTTAGAGCATTCGGAGATATATATCAGTAGAAGCCGTGACCAGTTGAGTATAGAATCGATATTTTCATGAGTGGTTGAAGTATTCGAACTCGAGGTGCAACTCAATGAAAAACGTGAAGCAAAAATGAAAATGTTGAAATGTTTCATCAATTTGCAAAAGCAGTACTTGAATAGCATAATGGATGTAAATGCAACAAGGAATCCTACTTTCTCAAAAAGGGGTAGCGTCATCCCTTTGGTCGAGGGACGAAAATCGGAGTACCGTCGATCATTATCTCGAAAAGCCTGTGATTCTTGCATACCAAAGCATGACAAATGATTATCTAATTTAACCCAAACCTCATTGGTTTTACCAAAATCTACAAATCTCAATATGAATTCATGTACTAATTTACTGCTACATTGTAATATAACCGATCATAAAGAAAATCATTAGCATTCTATCAGTATTTACAAATGCTCCAAAGTATAGATATCTACATATNCAGCTAAGCCAGTGAGAAAGGCAGAATTCTTGCATAACAAAGCGCGACAAATGCTTATCTAATTTAACCTAAACCTCATTCAATTTTCACCAATCTACAAATCTCAATATGAATTCATGTACTAATTTACTGCTACATTGTAATATAACCGATCATAAAGAAAATCATTAGCATTCTATCAGTATTTACAAATGCTCCAAAGTATAGATATCTACATATCATCATCATTATCATCCTTATATAATTACCCGCTGTTATCTTTATCGAAGTAATGGAAGGCAGTGTATAGATGCTCTTCTCTGCCCATTCTGTTCATATGCATTGTTGTTGTACTGAATTCTTCATAATCAATCGCCCCATTGCCATCAGCATCGACCTAATTTTTCATGTAGATAGTATATTAGTATTACAATGACATGTAAATCCCACGACTTCCAGAATGAGTATCTATGCTATTCGGTATTGGGAACTTACATCCTCCATTAACTGTTTAACTTCATATTCTGATAACTTTGTCTCTTGCTTTTCCAGTCCTGCTTTAGCTCTTCAAAAGTTATTGTAACACTGTCATCAGTATCCATTCCTTTAAACATTTCTTTCAATCCCATTATTTCTTTCTCAGGCAGCCATCAATAACCTACTTGGTCCAAGAACAACAACACACCTTTATGCTCTTATTCCCTACACAATACTTAACAACACTGTACAAAACAATACAACTTCTTTTTCTTCCTTGATCTTCTTGTGTCTGGCCAATCAAACCTATCATTAGGGAATTTTATATACGTGTTGCAATTATACAATAGCAATGCATATAAATTGATCATATTTAAACAAAGAAATATAGGTCTGCCTATCCATTATCAGAGAACAATCTGAACCTGATGGATCATTCATTTTTTTGATATATGAAATAGAGGATTTCTCTAAGTTTATTCTAATGAAATGGAAGGAAAAATTTGTGAAAGTATAATTACCCTAATAAATCTGAATATTCAGCAACCATATTCTCTGTTAGCTAACTCAACAAAAAAAAACTTAGAAAAGAGAAAAAGGAATTTTACCTGAAAAAACAGAACAAGCCTCATAGACACCCTTGAGACTTTAAAAAGCTGAAATTCCAACTAACAAATAAAATAAATTTCTAAAATGGGAATCTTGAGGCAAGAATTTCTGAGAATAAATCTAAATAGAATGATCATAATAATGCATATTACTTGAGACAATAATC
>CAIGRK010369137.1:0-10843 GCA_903798315.1 Fraxinus greggii | reverse complement strand
AATATATCTGTAGGGCAGCACATAAAAGAGCGAGTAAAATCATTCTACAAAAATTGACTGATAATAAATTTTAATTAAAAAGGATCGCGCCATCAATATAGTTAAGCAACTTTGATTACTAGAGATACTGTTTTAAGAAAATATTGCCAAAATCTTCGACAACGTCAGTGTTCCTTTCAGTGATAAGAAGGATTCTTTCCTCGATTCTATTGCTTTCGAAGGTGAAAATTTTCCTACTATGTATAAGTCGATGATACTCAACGTTGAGCTCTTATTGACACGAAGACAATCCAACTTATAAATAATTTAGAACTCTTATTCTATTGTGTTTAGAGCTATTCAAATTTGACGCATCTTCTCATCTATCACTATGTTCAATATATTTTTTGATATATGACGCACATATTTTTATCCAATGTACAGAAAAGTAGCTGATCTTATTTCTGACATGATCACAAATTTAATAATTTTACATTTTTGTATTTGTTGATTTGCTTTAAAAATAATTTAACACTTACCAAATTCATCATATGGTCATATTTGATATTGATTTAAATCAAATTTTAATTTAAGTCAAAATCAAACAATCAATATTAACTACATATTTTATAGGTCCAACAACTTTGTAACTAAATATTAAAATTTTTTTAATAAAATTTACTAAAAATCTAACTTTAATTCTCGCCAAGCGGAAGCTATGTTTTTAGTTGATTGTCTCTGGTATATTTTCTCCTAGTCTATATTACATTATAATTTTTTGACATATTACACTAACAATATTTCCCGATATAGATGCTATGTATTTAAATCATTTTTTGGCTATTATTTAGCTAAACTAAAAATAATATTTATAAATTTTCTTGATATAAAAGTAATTTTTACTTTCCGATCGAAATAAATAACTGAAATTCGTAATTAAAAAGAAGAAGCAACATTTTTAGATATATCAGAAAAAATTATACCTAAAAATAAATCTAATTAGTTTGAAGCTTGGTCAAACATACGTTCTCTTGGTGTTCATTAATCAAATGATAACTTTGTACAAAGTAAAAGGCACAGTAGTTGGACTTTTGGACATCAAACGACTTTTACAAGTAAGTTCATCATTTGACTTTGAGCCTTTAGTTCGACAAGGAAGGGTGTCGGGTAATGGTAGGTCCAACACTGATCGTTAATCAAATCGTCCAATTATTTTAATTCGACAATAATTATTTAGGTAAAATAATATTTCGAACAGTAATTTTTAAGTAAACGTGTGGCTAAAAGTAGAAAAAAATTTTAAGTTTAGCCCATATTTGAGCCGCATTATATTTTTCATTCACATTCTTTTAGTCATTTTCAACTATAAATTTTTGAATAAAAAAATATTTTTCATCGCATCAATAACTTTTCTTTCTTTTTCAACCGCACATTCCCATCACATCAACCAAAAAAATGTATTCTCTCTACAAAAATGCACACCAAACAGAGGCTATATGTAAAATATTTTATTATGTGAATATGTAGAAAAAATAATTTTTAAATAATGATTGTCAAACAAATGCTTAAATATTTCAAGAAACACATTATTACTTAATTTATCATTACTCGTTCATATTTATATGTAATTTGAATTGTTTATATATATTTTTTAAAGATGCATAATTAATTTTTTTTATCTTTAGTATTTAGATAATTTGTTGTTCCTTTATAATTCATAATCAATCCCAAATATCGACTATTTTTCAAATTTTTATGTTGGTAATGTTTTGTAGATTATAAGTTGTGATTTTTAATTTTAAAAAAATATGTTGATAAAACGGAATAAAATAAAAACCGTGAATGTAGTCAACATGAGAGTAAATTTACTTTTTGAGCAACTTATTAATCAAGGGCGTGTTCGGTAGAGATTACAATCGGATTAAAATTGAAAAATTAATCGTTATTATTGATTTTTATTAGACGAGTGAGACCCAATAACGACTATATTTTCAATTAAAATCGGATTAAAATTGCTCCCGTACCAACCGCAAAGATTATTTACCGATTATTTCTCAACGGGATTTTTTTTCCTGAACTTTCGTGATGTAAATACATTTGCATTGTTGTTGGGTTCAATTGCAGAAAAGATAGGGAGAGAAAGATAGGAGAGAGAAAACGAAGCTCATCGGGTGTTTGAGGAAAGAAGTAGGGGTCTTCTTCCATTGATATACAATAGCTAGAGACTGTTTGAGACATCTCTTCGAAGATTTTTGTTTTAATTTTGGCTTGTCAAAGTATTTCTCTTCCACATTCAATTCTTGGGGATCTGGTTGTTGTGTATATGTGCTTTTTCTTGATTTTTCCTTGTCGGGTTTTTGCCAAAATTTATGTTAAAGATTGAACCTTGGATACTCTGTTTCTTGAATATCTTGTCGATTTTTGGGCGGTATTTTTTTTTCTTGATTTGCAAATTTTCCTTAACTGCTCGAAGTGAAATACTAAATCCACTGGATTTCACACTTCAATCTCAAAGGCCTCGTGGTTACAATTTACCGTTTTACTCCTCCTCCTGGTCCAATTTTAATTAGGGTTCTTTTCAGCTCAATCACAAAACAGAGTATGACTGCTAGGTTTTTTGAAAAATGAAATAAAAGGGTTCTTTTCCCTCCTTAAGATATGGGGTTCTGATTTTTGAAACCGAAGGTTCATTCTGGTGGAAGCTTTTCTTTTCTTTTTATTTTTTTAAAGCTTTAATTCCTTTTGCTTTTTGGAGATTACGGTTTGAATTGAGTTCCCTTTTCTGGAGTTACTAGTTAGATGAGCTAAACTGAAAAATTGACCCTTTGGTTCATTATTCTCTCTGAACATCTCACACACTCTTATCAGATTGATTTTACAGTAGAAGGGGGGGAAAAAAGCTTTGATGCATATCTCACTTTGGAAGCCATTGTCGCACTGTGCTGCTCTAATCTTGGACAAAAAGGGCAGAAGAAAAGATGACTCCGATCGTTCAACAGAAGATATCAAGAGAAACCCCTTAATTCTGAGGAAATTGCAAAGGCATAAGCTGATGGAGGCTCTTGAGGAAGCATCTGAAGTTGGATCTCTTGTTAAATCCCAAAACATGGATTCTGATTCCATGGTCAATCAAGATGAGGGTTTGGGTCGATCAAGATCACTTGCTCGACTAAATGCACAGGCAGATTTCCTTAGAGCTACTGCCCTTGCAGCTGAGCGCACATTTGGTTCNTAATTCTGAGGAAATTGCAAAGGCATAAGCTGATGGAGGCTCTTGAGGAAGCATCTGAAGTTGGATCTCTTGTTAAATCCCAAAACATGGATTCTGATTCCATGGTCAATCAAGATGAGGGTTTGGGTCGATCAAGATCACTTGCTCGACTAAATGCACAGGCAGATTTCCTTAGAGCTACTGCCCTTGCAGCTGAGCGCACATTTGGTTCCGGGGACTCCATTCCCGAGCTTGTTGAGGCATTCTCTAAGTTCCTCACGATGTATCCTAAGTATCAGTCATCGGAGAGGATTGATCAGCTGAGGGCAGATGAGTACTCACATCTCTCTGGTGCCAATTCAAAGGTATGTCTTGACTACTGTGGATTTGGATTGTTTTCATTGCTACAAACTGTTCATTACTGGGAATCGTCTACATTTAGCTTGTCTGAGATTACTGCAAATTTGGGAAATCACGCTTTATATGGGGGAGCTGAGAAAGGGACCATCGAACATGATATAAAGACGAGAATAATGGACTATTTGAACATCCCTGAGAATGAGTACGGCCTTGTATTTACTGTGAGTCGTGGCTCAGCCTTTAAACTGTTAGCTGAATCATATCCGTTTCAAACGAACAAAAGGTTGTTGACCATGTTTGATCACGAAAGCCAGTCTGTGAATTGGATGGCCCAGAGTGCTAGAGTGAAAGGTGCCAAAGTTAATAGCGCGTGGTTTAAATGGCCTTCTCTCAAGCTTTGTTCGACTGATCTGAGGAAACAAATTTTGAACAAACGGAGGAGGAAGAAAGACTCAGCTGTTGGCCTTTTTGTGTTCCCTGTGCAGTCCAGAGTTACAGGTATGAAGTACTCATATCAATGGATGGCCCTGGCTCAACAGAACAACTGGCATGTTTTGCTTGATGCTGGGTCATTGGGCCCAAAGGACATGGATTCCCTTGGATTATCTTTATTTCGACCAGATTTCATCATCACTTCATTCTACAGAGTGTTTGGCTATGACCCGACTGGATTTGGATGTCTTTTAATCAAGAAATCTGTGATGTCAAGCCTTCAGAATCAGTCTGGTCATGCTGGGTCCGGTATAGTGAAAATTAACCCTGTATTTCCTCTGTACTCTAGTGATTCCATGGATTATTTTCCGGGATTTGTTGAGGACAAAGAAGTTGGTGGGAATGAAGTTAACTCGGAAACTCGTCCAGGATCTCAGTTGCCTGCCTTTTCTGGTGCGTTCACATCTGCACAGGTGAGGGATGTATTTGAAAGTGAGATGGAGCATGATAATAGTTCTGATAGGGATGGGGCGAGCACTATTTTTGAGGAAACTGAGAGTATTTCTGTTGGGGAGGTAATGAAAAGCCCCGTCTTTAGTGAAGATGAATCATCGGATAACTCACTGTGGATTGATTTAGGTCAGAGTCCACTGGGTTATGATAAAGCTGGTCATTCAAACAAACTCAATGTGGCCTCTTCATCGCCACCAGTTTGGTTCACTCGCAGAAGAACTCGTCAGCAAATTTCTCCGAAAGCACTATCAAGTAGCCCGATGTTTGACAAGGAATTGAATACAGGACATCATGAAGACTACCATGTATTATCATTTGATGCAGCTGTTCAATCAGTATCTCAAGAATTGGACCATTTTAAGGAGATTCCTGAAGAAGAACAAATTACTGAAAGAAATGAGGATTCGGGAGAATGTAGAACTCCAGATCATCATCATTCTCGGGAAATTGAAGAAGAAACCGATACCGACAAACCACTGAATTCTGCTGTGAATGGATATGGTCCCAACAACTTGTCTTCTGCTTCTAATCATATAAGCATTCAGAGTGACTCAGCTTCTGAGATATTCCCCAATAGAAAGGAAAGTGCGATAAAACGAGAGACAGAAGGTGAGTTTAGGTTGCTGGAAAGGAGAGAAAGGAGTAGCATTGCAGGTGGTAGATTTTTTGGCATAGAAGAGACGGAGCAGCCTGGAAGCAGGGGAAGAAGGGTATCCTTTAGCATTGAAGACAATAACGGAGCTCATCTAAGCCGTACTCTGGAGCCTGGAGAATTATCAGCCACGAGCCACGACGATGAGGATTACATTAGTAATGGGGAATACGGAGGTGAACAAGAGCTGGACAGGAATGAACCCGAGTTGATCTGTAAGCATCTTGATCACATAAACATGTTGGGTCTCAACAAGACAACCTCTCGACTCCGATTCCTGATTAATTGGCTCGTAACTTCATTGCTTCAGTTAAGATTCCCGGGTTCAAACGGAAAGGACAGTGTACCACTTGTTCAGATCTATGGACCGAAAATTAAATACGAAAGAGGTGCAGCTGTTGCATTCAATGTGAGGGACAAAAACCGGGGTATGATTAGTCCAGAAGTTGTTCTGAAGCTGGCCGAGTCACAGGGTATCTCTCTTGGTGTTGGCATTCTCAGTCACATACAGATTCTAGACAGCTCCAAACAGCAACGAGGATCTTCGAGTCTTGAGGATGCAACCCTTTGCAAGCCAATGGAAAATGGCAGACAAGATGGTAAAAGCGGATTTGTCAGATTTGAGGTTGTCACTGCTTCTCTTGGCTTTTTGTCTAATTTCGACGATGTTTATAAGTTGTGGGAATTTGTGGCTAAATTTCTTGACCCAGCCTTTGTCAAAGGGGGAGTCCTTGCTCCTGTTGCAGAAGAGGTAGAAGCATGAGGCCTGAAACTTTTGTGTTAATGTTCTATATTTCCTTTACCAATGACAAGGGGGAGATGCAGAAATGTATTGCCAGTTAAAGGTTCAATATAGGGGGGCAGATGGTTCATTTCAGGGGCCGGCAGACGATTCAAGTGTGGGAGAAACAAAAGATGGAAACATTTTGTTTAGATTCCTTTTGCCCCTACTGCCTCTCCTCCTGCTCCTCCAGGTAGATGGCTAGTTCATTCACGTGTTCATTTGCTTGGAATGTTTTCTTTTAGCTTCTGGGGTCTTGTGGAGTTGGTGTTAGAAATTTACTTTGTCTCAAATAGTAATGAAGAATCACATACAAATGCGTGTAAGGGCTTGTTATTGATCAAAGTAATCTGATAGACAAAAATCTTGTTATTTTGTTTGCTTCAGGTTATTATGCATTTTCTCTTCGTCGAGTCTATCTTAAAAGCAGAACTATTGTAGATGTAGTAGTTTACACGGTTAACTCGTATTCTTCCTTCTTGGAAGAATGAACAGCAATGTAAAACTTTTGAGATTGTGAAAGCGAGGTCAATTATTTATTGATTGCAAGAAATTGGATCCTATTGCTCAAAGACTGCCATTTTCATTGTTGTTTTCTTTTAATTTTTCACATGAAAGGTCGGCCAGTAGCAGTAATTGGATTACATTCTCTCCTGCATTTCTTCTAGTTCTTGTAGTTTTGATTTTAAGTCGTTTACTTCATTTTAGACCCTCCATTATTGACATGTTTGGTATGCATAAACGCGACAACTGACAAATGTATAAACATAGATGCTTAATTTAGCTTGCAATGTGATGACAACAATTTATGAAGTTTCAATGCTGCTATTACTTCCATGCACTCTGTTTTTGAAACACAAAAAATTTTAATTGAGCCTGTAAGGTTCTGCACAGGTAAATTAATCCATCCAAAATCTCGAATGGTTATAAATTAGACATATTTAATGATTTTCAATGCACTGCCTTGCACGCTCATTTCATTTTTTAATAATGCTATTTATTATTAGTTGTGATCGTCTGGCACGCGTTGAATGTTTGGGTAAGCCCCTGTTTGGCGGTCATTATATGGGAAAATCAATATTTTGAATAATGATTTTTTTTGAGGACGTGTGGTGAAAAGTAAGGAAAAATTTTGAATTTACGTTCAGAATGTTTTATTGTGTGGTTGAAAATGAGTATGTAGGAAAAAAAGAATTTTGAAAAAAAACCATCAAACATGAGCGAGTGGCACGCAATTTTATGTACGGCTAGCGCACAGTCAAATACGATTTGACTCTGTTATGTTGCGATGAACTTATAACAACTCATTTTCGCACTTCTATATCAAATTCAATCATGGTATCTTTACATCAAATTTGATATCATATGAGTTGACAATTTTTTGTACGTTAATTTTAACTACAATTTTAATCAATTGTTATATTTTCTACACGTAGAACGATGTCAAACTTGATATCAACAAAAAATCTACAAGAAGCATAATTCTAACAAATTAAACCCCATGAGGTCTCTCCCTAACCCCAATTTCTCATCATTTCAATAGAAAAAAAGGACATAAAATCTTGTGTATCCCCTTAAAGTGTCACAATAACAATTTTTTGGAGAATGTGATTAAAAAATAAGAAAATAATCTGAATTTACGAGTAAAATTATTTTATTGGGAGAATGTGTGATGAAAAATGAGTTTGGAAAAAAAAAATGAGTTTTTAAATAATAGGGCCCAAACAAAGACTTGTACCCGAGGAAAATGTGAAATCCTAATATTTACAAAAAAATATTTTCCATGTTTTTGTTATAGATATATTGAGAGTCCTACCTCAAAAGTTCGTCAGCATATATCCCTTGCTATTTTCGACATGATCCATTGTGATATATGGGCCCTTGTTCAGTGCCTGCCTATGATGGGAGCAGATTTTTCTTAACCATAGTGGATGATTTCTCACGAACCACTTGGGTGTATCTCCTACAAGCAACATCTGAAACCAGAAAATGTCTTGAATCTTTCTACAACATGATAGAAACTCATTTTAATGTTAAAATAAAAATAATTCGAAGTGACAATGGAGTTGAATTCCAAATGACTGAGTTTTTCAACCAAAAAGTAATCATTCAACAAAGGTCTTGTGTGGAGACTCCCCAACAAAACGGTATAGTGGAAAGAAAACACCAGCATGTTTTAAATGTAGCTAGAGCCTTGAGATTTTAATCTGGTTTGCCTTTGTATTTCTGGAATGATTGTATACTTACAGCTGTTTACCTAATAAATCGAACCCCTACTCCCTTACTTAGCAACAGATCACCCTATGAAACTATTTTCTCTATCAAACCTATGTACACTCACCTCAGAATTTTTGGATGTTTGTGTTTTGCTACTACCATTTCACATGGCCGAAAGAAATTTGACCCCAGAGATAGACGGTGTGTTCTTTTAGGCTACCCATTTGGCATTAAAGGGTACAAGTTGTTAGATCTCGCCACTCATACTACTTTTGTTTCAAGGAATGTCATCTTTCATGAACGATCATTTCCCTTTCTCAGTTCCTCTCATACTAATCTTGATTTGCAGCATAAAAATTCATCTCCAATTTTTACTTCTCCATCATCTAATCCTGTTGAATACCACTTTCTTAATTTTCCCTCACATTCATCTACTCTCACATCTCCTGACAATAACTCACTACCTTTGACCCATACACCTTCACCTTCTCCTACCCATACTACTTCCTCTTCTCGTGTGCTCTCCCCCTTCCTCTACATCTGACATCACTCTTATTGCACCTACAACACATTTATCACCTTCTATTGAGCCTATCATCTGCAGGTCTACCAGAACACGTACAACACCTTGTTACTTAGCAGATTTTCACTGTCAACAGGCTGCCTTAACTCCATCTACTCAATCCACGGTTCAGGTATCTACTTCTCCTTCTACTTGTCCTTTTCCTTTGGAAAATTATATGTCTTATGGTCGCTTTTCTCCTTCTTTTCAAGCCTTTTCTTTTTGTCTCTCTACTGCTATTGAACCTACCTCTTATAGCCAAGTAGTGAAAGATCCGAACTGGTGCACAGCCATGGATGCAGAATTGCATGCCTTAGAGCAAAATAATACTTGGGCTCTCACTGACTTGCCTCCTAAAAAAAGGCCAATTGATTGCAAGTATGTATATAAGGTGAAAAGAAATTCAGATGGCTGTGTGGAGAGACTTAAAGCACGTTTGGTTGCAAAGGTCTATACACAACAAGAGGGAATTGACTATACGGAGACTTTTTCACCAGTTGCAAAAATGGTAACAGTGAGATGCTTACTGTCTATTGTTGCCATTCGAGGTTGGCATTTACATCAATTTGATGTAAACAATGCCTTTCTCCATGGTGACTTAGAGGAGGAAATTTACATGAACTAACCACCTGGCTACACCAGGGGAGGTCCTAATAAGGTATGCAAATTACTGAAGAGTCTCTATGGCTTAAAACAAGCCTCGAGACAATGGTATGCGAAACTTACCTCCTGTTGCATTTTGGATTCTCATAGTCTAAGGCTGACTATAGTCTTTTTGTCAAGTCTACTGATGATTCTTTTACATCCCTTTTGGTGTATGTTGATGATATTCTCATAGCCAGTGATTCCCTTCATTCAATTTCAGTTTTGAAGGTCTTATTGAATGATCAATTTAAAATTAAGGATCTTGGTCCTACCCGGTATTTCCTTCGCATTGATGTTGCTCGTTCTCCTCAAGGTATTCACATTTGTCAGCGCAAGTATGCCTTGGACATACTTGTTGATTCTGGCACATTGGGTTCCAAGCCAGTTAAGGTTCCAATGGATCAGAATTTGAAGTTGAGTAAGAATACTGGAGCTTTGTTGTAGGATCCTTCCATTTACCGCAGGTTAATAGGGAGATTATTATGTCTAACTGTCTCACGGCCTGACATAAGCCATGTTGTTCACACTTTAAGTCAATTCATATTGCAATTAATTGCATATTGTGACTCAGATTGGACCTCTTGCCCTGATACACGTCGTTTTGTCACTGGATGTTGTGTCTTATTGGGCAGCTCTTTCATTTTTAGAAGTCCAAGAAATAATCTGTGGTCTCACGCTCCTCTGCTGAAGCATAGTACAGATCAATGTTAGCCACTTGTTCTGAACTTACTTGGCTCCATTACCTTCTTGCCGATCTCCAAGTTTCACATCCTCAAGCTGCCAAGCTCTTTTGTGACAACCAGGCAGCCCTTCACATTGCTGCCAATCCGGTCTTCCATGAGAGGACCAAACATATTGAGCTCGATTGTCACTTGATTCGTGACAAAATTATTGATGGTTCTGTTATTACTTTTCATGTCTCCACTCATCTGTAGCTTGTAAATCTTCTTACCAAGGCCCTGCCTTCTTTTACTCTCCAGTCCCATTTGCCCAAGATGGGAATGGCAAACTTCTATTCTCCATCTTGTGGGAGGGTATTACAGCATACAAGTGATACAGGTCATACTACAAGTAAAGATCCAAGATCTTAGCTTCTTGCCATCCACAGAAGATGTCTAACAGCTGCATCACAATTCATGGACCAGTTAGCAAAAATCATGGACACAGTATTCCTTGTAAATATGGTGTCATACCTTATATATCCATTTTCCATTATTAAGTCTCTATTAGATGATGTGTGTGTGTGTGTGTATATATGTGTGTGTGTGTGTAATTCTCATTGTAATAAGCATCAATTCAATTAATTCTTATATACACAGTAAATCAATTTCTCCATTTTCTCTCTGTCACAAAGTTTCACAGAGTTTTCTATTTCTTACATTGTAGGGAAATGACAATTTTATCCAGTTAATCCAAATGGCAAACATAATGGGGTACTTGAATTTTTCTAATTGGGCGACCAATAATGAATCGTTAGTGGTCAATTTGAAA
>CAIGRK010369125.1:0-10796 GCA_903798315.1 Fraxinus greggii | reverse complement strand
GGACGTTTTGCGCAAGAAAATGTAAAGGTAGGGACGTTTTGTGTCAAGAAACGAAAGGTAGGGACGTTTTGCACAAAAACGTGCAAAGGTAGGGACGTTTTGCGCCAATTACCCCTTGTTTCATCTTTACTTTTACTTTCTTTCATTTAATTGATGACATCTTGGTGAACTTTTTTACACCCACCCCCCACTATTGATTAACTTCCCATCTGAAAGATGATTTCTATTCATCCCTTTCTATCCAAGACAAATATCCAAAAGAATTGATTGAACTGTCATAGCATTATAACTTGTAAAATTTGTTGTGAAATCCTGCAGTTTCTTGGTAAAAATCATTAGGCATTTCTTTATCTCTAACTGCATTCTGATACATTTTTTAAGATATTTTCCTCACTATAAACTTCGTTTTGTATTGGTATATGGATTACCTTGGTATTATTGTTTTACAAGTTTCCTTTGGTTTTAAGCTTGGGATTCGTCTTTGTTGAGGCGAGATTGGTTGTATAGATTAACTTTGTATGATTCCCACTTTAATGTTGCACAAGATTGCTAATTTTGATATCAGGTTATATTTTTAGTTTTTTCTACCCCTTTAATTTTAGTCACCCTCCTGATAAATGGTAAAATTTGCAGCTAGTGGGCTTCACTCAAAAGACTTGCGGATTGGCGTTACCTTATCATGGGTTTGCTTTTTACAGGTGGGTAACAAGTTTAAACATAATTTATAGCTTCCTGGCCCCACCACAAAATAGAAAGAAAAAGGAATCGGCTTCTTGGTAAGAGCCTTTGGGATTTGAATATGAAAACATGTGATAACCTGCACACCCAATGTGTTCGGCGCGTTGTTGAGTATGGTTAAGTTTGGTTATTGATTTTTCTTGAACTCTTTGACCATGTATTGATTCCTTGTTCTTCAGTGATTTCCTCCTTTCTTTAACAATTGGGACACCAGAAATAAAAAGAATAAGTGCACAAGAAATTGGTCATTGGGATTACTTCTACCCCTTTCTGTTGTAAATATCTTGGTGCAACAATAAGATCACTTGGTTGGGTTCGAACATGAAAGCTTATCTGTGCCTGCTTAGGTAAGGCAGCATAATTGTAATCTTTTCATGCCCAGCAAGTGGTACGAGTCTTGTTTCTCGTGCACAGAGTAAGTAAAAGTGACAACAATATTATTGGTGTGACGACCACCTTCTCTTAAAGAATATAATATTTTTATTCAACTTATATGCAAAATGGCCTCTATTTATATTGTTTTAGTTTAAGGGATTAGTGCAGTAGGTTGTTAAACACATTTATGGGCTTCTGTTTGGTCCGATGCTCATAGTTTAGAGATGGGGATTGAGAAAAAATGAGGATGGAAGTTACTTTGGTGATGCAAAGCAGGGCTGTAACTTGGTGTATCAATGAAGAGATGCTGAACATTTCGAGAACAGTTGTTTCCCAATAGTTTAGTTTGGAAGGAGTGCTTGTTCTCTTTATGGTTAAGGTTTCCACTGCCTTTTACGGGACTGCTTCTGCTGATACGCTGTAGTTGGAAGAACCATTTGCATTAATATTGTTGTAATTTATTTATCATTGTCAATTGCTGGGTACTCCTATTCCATCTTTGTACTTTTCTCTACACACGAGAATTCTTATTTTCCTGTAAGAAGTTCATGAACTGAGTTCTCTTATTTTCTTCTTCAGATTTGTACTTTGCTATACACAGGAGAATTCTTAGTTTCCTGTAAAAAGTTGATGTACCGAGTTTTCATTATTTTCTTGCTTAGATTTGTTTGTTCAACATATCACTCTCTGCCATTATGTACCTCTCTATGTAATGAATATTCATTTAAGGTTCCGAAGAGTGGGATGGGACCCATTTACGCTTCTCGTAAATCTGAATACTGCATTTTTGTGCTTTACAATGGAATGAAGATGATTAATATTCAATTCCTCATGTTGAAAATTTGTTAAACTTACTGGGTCCAGTAAGCATCTATGTTAATTTCCTTTGATACAATGGTGTTTTCATCTTTTCAATTTTATCTGCAGGCTATGTGTTTGAAATATCTTCGCCCAGACAGTGAGCTTCAAGACTGTGCTCTCCAGGTCATGGACATGCTTCGTTCAGATACATCTGTTGATGCTCAAGCACTGGTATCCTGTGATATATTATGTGGCTTTACGACAATGCTATCTTTTCTCGTAGATACTATCTTTACATTTGTGTGATAAATTCATCATATCATGGCCATATTTCTAAAACATATTTGTTGTATTATACTTCGTATTTCATGATTGGAAGACAGAATGACAAATTGGAGCTAATAAGCAAAGCATGTGTAAACAAGAAATTTGACTTAATGGTCTGAGGCACCTTGATCATAACCTATATTACTGCTTCATTAGGCTTCTTGTTTATCAACTTAGATATAATGTGACAAATGAAATAAATCTGTACTACTCAAAAATTAAGAAAAGAAATACATAACTAGCAAAGAGATGCCATTATGTAATGTAGAAACATTTACTATCAACTTACAGAAAGATAATAACCTTGAAACGATTAGGTAAATATCTTTAAAATACAAATCATAATTACAGTTGAATAACGAAAAATTGGACATATTTTTGAAATAAGCTGGCACTAAATTGAAACATTAATGGTGCATGGAATTCAGTCATTTTTATTTGTGATAATTTTGTCTTTAGTTGTTGGCAAAGTAGTGTTTTCTATTGGTTTAACTACCCGGTTTTTCTCTGCAATAATTACATTTCCTCTTAACTTCTGTGCTACCTTTCATTCTTAACAAACTTATTATGAACATAGCTACCCCCCCCTCTTCTGGAGATAGAGAGTAATGATGAATTAGTACTTCATAGAGTGGCCGCAAGAGAACTCCAGTATTTAACATAAAAGAATTGTAATGGTCTATCCAAGTACTTCAACCACTTGATATTGGAAATTAAATAGAAAGTGATAATTTCTTTGAAAAACTGATTTATTTGTTTAATTATTTGGTTAAAGGAGATTATTGACGAAAACAGAAGTGGATGATAAACCATGAGAACCTGTTTCTTTTCCCCACTTTGAATTGACCGACCAACCGCTACATTCACTAGCAATAAGCATCGAGAGAGTGATTTTAAAGGATTGTTTAACCTGTCTCTAACCAAATAGAGAATGTGCTAGCTGGATGCCATCAATGCACATCCTTAAAATTATAGCTTTCTTCAATACTGGAAACACTGCTTACTATATCAAAAGGACAATAACTCACTAATGGGACAAAAATTTCAATTATTTCACCTCGAGTATAGTGCCATTGATGCAAGTATTGTGCAATCAATGGCCTGTTTTGAGTCCTATTTTTGGTGAAGAATGCATTTTGGAATAGTAGATTGATGGAGAATGTGTGGCTAAAATTGAAGAAAATGTTCTTGGGTTGCGTGTAATATTATTTTATTGAAAAATGTGTGATTGAAAAGAAGAGAGAAAAATGCATTTTAAAAAAAATGGGGATCAAACAAGGGCTAAATAAATAAAAAAATAAGGAAAAGAATAAGGAAAAGGAGCCAAAAAGAATTGCCAATAGAATGCAGAGAACCATGGATAGGCTGCATTCATTTGGGAGAAAAATCTTCAATGCAAGAACCATTTAGTGGGTTTTAGTTCTTTGTCCATGGACATCCCAAGCATCAGGACACACGGTTGCATGTAGTTAGCTCACATGTTATGAATCATTAGTGTCTTTTTCTTGAGAACCAGACAATGCTATTACTCTTTGGGAAAATTTCAGAGACTGGGGGCTGAAATTGGATGCATCTCTTTTACCAGAAAAGGAAAAGAAAAAAGACTGAAAGTTTTTCAATTGATGCCCTAACCATATATTAATTTTCCTATACCCTGTTACCCAGAAAGAACCAGATTTAGATGACCACAATACAAGACATTATGGTTGTCCAAAAAGAGAAGCATATTCTTAAAGGCTTATACACTGAACAGAACTCCGAAAAAATATTTAGATATATATACTTTATCTTTTCCAAAACCTTTCTTGTCCATATCTGGAGCTGATTAATAACCCTTTAAATGTGTGGTTACTTTGAAATAGTAATCATGATGACATCAGCCAAAGTATATTGGCTTTTCATTGATAGAAATTGTACTTATATTTTTCAGAAAAGAATTAAATGAACCATGCTATATATTTTTCACATCTGGGTATATAAATAACTGAAGAATGAAGTCATCATAAGGATCTCTGCATACTTCTCTTTCTGATCAAATGACTCAGATATCTTGATGATTGGTGTGTCTACTAAAGCTTTTCTTCCCCCATAGTTCTTTATTCTTATAATTTTTCCTGAGCAGTAAAATATCATCCCAATACTGTGCATTTTTTAAATATTTGGAACATGATACAAAATTTGCCAGTTCCCCAAATTATGCCCGAATTCTTTTCGTTTCACCATGATCCTATCACAAGGGTATTAGAAATCTTCAACAAATGACTATTTTTCTTTTCCCCTATCACTGGACTCCTTCCCCGCCTTTCATCATCCCTTATATCAATCCCATTTTTTGGTATTTGTGTGTTTGGGAGTTTTTTTTTTAAAGCTCTAGTTAAAAAGCAAAAACACTTCTTAAAATAATAGTTGTTTGGCTGCAATCAAGAAGTTCTCGTTGACAGAAAAAAGGGAAAAGCATTTTTTTTTAAAGCTGATTAAGAGAAGCTCAAATTCTGAGCTTCCTGAAAAAGCTCTACATTCTACAGGAAATTTAAATGCTCAGTTGATGAAATATTTAAATTAACAATATTATCTTTATTATTTTAATAAAATGTCTTAATATATACAATTTAAACCCAACACATCAATATTTGAAAAAAAAAAATAAAAATATTCGACCCCTAACCCTACACACACAATGACATCTTTTAATTTTAATTTTTTTTTTCAAAATAAGTCTAAAATGCCATTTTGTTGCTAATAAAAATATTTGACAAAATTTCAATTAATTATTACTGAGATTCCTAGTGCAAATTTGTTTGGTAATTTCATTTCATTGTTATAAAATATATTTGTTGGTACACGCAAAGTGAAAAAAGGATACTGCGTAATTCATAGATCATCAAAAAGGATATGGTGAAAATTTTAAATTGATTAGGGACCTACACAGAACGTATATTATTTAAACAAATTTTTTTTTAAATAATGTGATTTTGTACTAAAATAATTGTGCCATGATAATATAATTGAAATATAATTTTTAATAGATTTTTAGGATATAATAAACATTTAATGTTAAAACTTGGTAAAACTGGTGTTCTTCAAAAAAGTTTACTCATGAAAGCACTAGATTTAAAAGCTCTACTGACAACAACTGTGCCAAACGGACCTTTAGTAGCTGTTAATGTAAGAAAAGAAAATGAATTCTGAGGTTAAACAGTCTGTTTATCAACTGATCTTATCCCGGTTAATGGATGAAATGTAGACTTAAATGGGTAGGTTTTCCATTTTCAAAATTATATAATGCTCTCTTAAGATGAACTACCATGTTTGGGTCTATAAACCTTTATTGAATTTTAATAACTTCTTTCTGTCCTCCCCACATGGTAAAATGTTTGGGTCTATAAACCTTCATTGAATTTTTTATAACTTCTTTCTATCCTCACCACATGGTAAAATATGTCTGTGCATCTCAATTTATTGCATTCTGCAAAATAAAGCTCCTGATTTATCTCTTGGTGGTTTGAAGGCTTGTGTTCTATACGTTCTGCGAGTAGGTGTAACCGATCAGATGAGTGAACCTACTCAGAGAGGCTTTTTAGTTTTTCTTGGCAAGCAGGTATTTTTCTAGAGTAACCCTATTTTTCTCTCATCCTTTTTGTAGTTCTTTTTTCGCACTAAATTTTCTGTTTTCATATTTTGATGCCTAACAAGGACAGTTTTTGCAGCTCCAGTCTTCTGATTCCACCCCTTCTATGCGGGTTGCTGCTTTACGTACTCTAGCATATGTGTTGATAACATTGGGGGAGGTGAATACTTTTGGTTGCTTTACTTCTGGCTGCATCATGTTGAAAGTCTCTGTTGTAAAATTGTTTGCTCATTGGTCACGGAAAAGAATTCTCCAAATATATTGGGCACCATACATGACTTGTATTTGTCAAAAGTTTATCTTTTTTGATTTTGATTTACTGCAATTTCTCTGATAACAAATAGGGGCCTGAACTCTGCTCCCATCCCCTAGGATTAGAAAAAATTATGTTTTTTCGACAACAAGAATACCGGCAAAAGCATTACAAACGGATAATTTCTTATATTGCATACTTTCATCCAGAAATATTTTCATTTTTACATTTTGAAGGATCCACATGATTTTTCTCATGTAAAGAAAGCTGCATTGCTATATAATAATGAAGTATTTGCTGCTCATATTGATTCTAAAATATATCACAGTTTTTAGGAAACATGCCTTTTTTGTTTTTAATATAATTTTACAAGACGGAGAAAGAATTTAACGCCTAATAACTGTTCGTGCTGCTTCTGGTTTACTCATTTTTGGTACGTAGGTGTTTTGCACCCTCAGTTTCTATCAGAATCTCTTTGCAATTCTACTTGATTTACTTGTTTCATTCCTCTAAATTAAACAAGAATATAAAATATGACTTTGATTAAATATTTACTGTCATTTAATGTTTCTATCTGGGACCTCTTTGCAATTCTACTTGATTTACTTGTTTAAGTCCTCCAAATTAAACAAGAATATAAAGCATTACTTTGATGAAATACTATTTTTACAATCATTTATTTAATTATAACAAGTTTACTGTTACGCTGACCAGGTAATGATAATGCTTCGGTATGCTCATTGCAGGTTCCACTTGAATTCAAGGAAGTTCTTGATGACACAGTTGTTTCAGCACTTTCCAATAATTCACAACTGGTAAGCTTCTGATTTTTTGGTCTTCCATTTTGAAAATAAATGTTCAAACGCATCTTAACTTTAAAGTAAATAGATAAATTGATAAAAATGTGGTCATTTTCCAGTGCCCTTGCTATTTTAGTGAAAGTTGATGAATACCACCATCTATAAAAAGTTCATGCATGAACCAAAAATTGGCAAGCACATGTTCCCCTGTGAATGCATTAATCTGGTAACTGAAAAACAAAACTCTCTTCCCTGCGGGTGTGTTTATCTGTCACATCGCACTTGGAGTTTCAGAATTCTCGAGATCTTGCTTCACTTAGAATTCAGAGTTCTATTTTTTGCTGTTATGAAACCTTTTCTTTCTTTTAGGCACACCATCTAGCTGAAGATGCTTTTCGACCAGCTCATTACACTTGAAACGCCCATACTTGCTATGGTCACAGATCCTCTGTATCTACTCTATATGAATGATTCTTCTTTCAATACTCTTACAATGACTTAATTGGAAATTACTTGCATTGGACTGAGCCCATTGGAAGTAGGTTTGCTGGTATTGTGTGTAACCTCTGTTTTTGCGAACTCTATGGATATGCTAGCATGAGAATACTCTTACAATGACTTAATTGGAAATTACTTGCATTGGACTGAGCCCATTGGAAGTAGGTTTGCTGGTATTGTGTGTAACCTCTGTTTTTGCGAACTCTATGGATATGCTAGCATGAATTCTCTACATGTGTTTCCATTATTGAGAGTTTGTTTTGGATGAGAATTTGGAAGGTCTTTGGTATGGGCACAGTACCTGACCAGGACCTTAGCATGAGCTATTGAGCTAGAAGTGGAACTGGACCAATTGCATCCAATCCTTGTCTGGGATAGTTTAGGTGGTAGAAAAGGTCTTGAAGTATGACAAGACTTCTTCATGATTGTTGAGGTGTTGAATACTGGAGATTTGAAGGGATAATGGACATTGAGATGGAAGCAATGGCATTCTCATTTCTTGGGTTCTCTCCATCCCCCAGTCACAGAAAGGGGAAAGCCATTTTTTTTGATTCAAATTATTCTTCTTGATTTTATTTTTCATTTCTTCGGGAAGATTTCGTAATTAATCTTTTTATCTTACGAGGCTTATGTCTCTTTTCACTATCTGTACACATCACATGGACAAGTGTTGGCACCTTAGATGGAACTTCTATTTTCTGTTAGGAAGGAAGGTCACTCTTCTGTTTTCTGCAAAACAACGTGGCATAGCATGTTGTAGTTAAAATTGCCGTAGTTGCTTTGCATCCTTTACTCTTGATGCATACATCTCTTCAAATTTTATCACTGATTTGGTTTTATATTAACATCATTGCAAGTGATACTTTTTTTAGGTACGACATGAGGCTGCATTGACACTTCGTGCATTAGCCGAGGTTGATCCCTCCTCTGTTGGTGGCTTGATTTCTTATGCAGTGACAATGCTTAGTGCAGCGAGGGAAAATGTGTCCTTTGAGAAGGTAACCTATGTTAATGAATGAAAAAAGAAATTAAGAATCTGGAAGCAAGTGGTAATGAATAGGAAGAGGATAAATAATATGCAGATTTTCATTGACTTGCATTTGCAAATATGATTGGTTATTGATTTTGTATCTTTGATAATAGGCAAAAGGAGAATAGGTAGTCATGCTAGAGGTGAAAGAGATGGAATAACAATACTAGATAGGAAGAAACACTGTCATATGTCCCTCGCTATTTTCAAAATTTATATCAGATATATCTCTGCCCCTTTTTACATTGATGGGAACATTTTCTCAACACTTTCGTTGTGCTTTTGAATCATCTTTACTTACAAAAACTTATCTTGAACATAAACTTTACTTTTAACACAGTCAAATTTATAGAATCTAACGAGGATTTGTAAATATATCAAAGCATTAAAAATAATAATGTCATGAGTAGCTGACTGCACCTTCCTTTGGCATTTATTTTCAATCAATATAACGAAATAAAGAGAAATACTCGTGCAGCATTCTAAAAAGCCATGATAGTGTGTCCTGTGTGATAGAAACCTACTATTAAGTATCAATTATGCATTGATTTGTTCATTGTATAACCGTCGACTCATAATGTTTCTTTTTTGCCACCACTCTGTATAGTTCATTACTATATGTATTGGAAGATTCAAAGTAACTATATCTTTAGCAACCATTACACGCTATGTTAGTTTTGTTCATTTATCCGTATGATGACAAAAAAACCGCCACATATTTTCCGTATTTATCATTTGTAAGTGAACTATGCTCCTGTAGTTCTGTGGGTTTCTATTTGAATTAATCAATTGAAGAAAATTAATAGAACAAAGAGCATCACAACTATACTTTATATTTTGCATTACAATTCTATCTTTCTGCCTCCTGTTTGATAAGCTTGTCATCTTATTCACGACCCGTTGTTTCCATTTGCAAATAAGGTGTAGATTGTTCTCTTTCATGATTTTCAGCATTTATTGCTTGCATCACTCATTTCTTTCGCGTGCATGGAATTTAGGGATCTAATTTGAAACGGGAGCTTGATACTCTGCATGGACAAGCTGCAGTTTTGGCAGCATTAGTGTCTATTTCACGGAAGTTACCTCTTGGGTATCCAACAAGGTAATGCTCTTTAGATTATCCCTCTCCTTCCTTCCATTGCTTTAAATAATTATTACACAGTCTCCCTAGATGTCCATGCCTCTTATGTAAAGCATTAGTAATTCTTGAAAGCAATACATTACATGGTGGTCTAGTTGCTCTATGAGATAGTCTCTGGTCTACCAAAAGTCTCTTAGATTTCAATGC
This sequence comes from Fraxinus greggii, assembly GCA_903798315.1. Taxonomy (NCBI): domain Eukaryota; kingdom Viridiplantae; phylum Streptophyta; class Magnoliopsida; order Lamiales; family Oleaceae; genus Fraxinus; species Fraxinus greggii. Next base: position 1,058 of record CAIGRK010369125.1, on the reverse strand, counting down.
GAAGTTAATTAGTATGTGATCCTGTGTCTTTGTGCTTTGGACAACCTTGATATGTGTTAGAGACTATTTCCTAGAATAGTCTAGTAAATAGAGTTGCCCTAATTTCTATCCTAATATAGCATTAGTTGTTTTTGTGTGTGTGTGTGTGTGTATATATATATATAAATATATTTTCATAAGTTGTCTATGTAGTAAGAAGAGAAATTGTCTTTTACCTTCAAATATTACATGGTATCAGAGCCACAACAACGTTAGGGTTAGGTCCTCTCTTCCTCATCAGCAGTACCGTCTCCGACAAGCTGAACGGCGTCCTCCAACCGCCGTTTGTTCTCCTACCCATGCCACCCTAGCATCGCACGCTAGGGTTTCAGATCACGCTAGGGTTGTACCCCTTTTTTCCGGTGACTTCAGTCAGCGCCGACCGCACAAGGGACATCGCCCGTCGCCGTTCAACCCTCACACGTCGCCGTTCGGTGTTCGCGCACCGTCCAGCAGGCTTCTATCTTCATTTTCGGCCAGCCCAGTCAGCGCCGCCTGTCGCTGTTCAACCTACTACCGGCGCCGTTCAGTCCTCGCTGCCGTTTAGAATAGATTTACAGTGTGGTTAGGTCTCTCATTTTCGGCCAGACACTGGGCAGTGGGTTGAAAATGTGAAGTTAGACATTTCCCTTTACAAAGCAGTGGGTTCGATACTTTCCTCTGGGTGGTTTGTTGTTCGGAGTTTTGGGTAACTGGCAATTGCAGATTTCTGGTTCTTTGGTTGAAGGTGTAGGCTTCAACCTCATTATTTTCAGCTTCAGGGTGCTACTTATTCAGGTTCGAGCTCTTCAAGTATTTCGACTCTGTTGTGATTTTTGCTTTGTTATTTGCTTGATATTTGAAAAATGGAGGATAAGACTTCGGTTGTTATATCTGATGCGATTCCTATGATGTCAAAAATTACAGAACATAAACTTAATAGATATAACTTTATTCTTGTTTGAGCATGGATAACTTTATTCATTATACTTGGTCCAAAGAGAATTCTATTTAACGACCTTTGAGCAAAATAGAGCTAA